>NW_010580576.1:48055-68026 GCF_000705375.1 Tinamus guttatus | reverse complement strand
AAAAAAAAAAAAAAAAGCCTCTTCCTTCTAAGGCACTAATCACTGAAGCAAGAGTAGCTAGGTTAGTGCAGACCTGGTGACCTGGTTCCTGGTGACTGTAAGCAAAATTATGGGATTCTTCTTCCTGGGTCTGTTCTTCATGTTTTATGCACATATTAAAATCATTAAAGAGCAAGAAATCTTTCAAGTTTAGCTTTCCTGGGTTGGGGCACTTTTCAGTAAGTAGGAGAAAAAGATGGAGTGGGAAGAGATGCTGCCAAAGTAGCTTAATTTTTTTGCAGTGATTTAGCATACTTGCAGGCTCACACATTAGTTTCTTCAGTACTTTGTTTGGCTACCACTATTAAAGAGAATGAGTCATGTAGCAGATTGATGTAATCCTCTGTAGAGGAAAAGAAAAAAGGGGTGTGGGGGTGGGTTATAAAGGGTTACATATGTGACCAGGCCAAGATTTGGATTAGTTTTATAGAGGTAGAAGATTAGTGCACTAGGCAAAAATAATACCCTCGGGGGCTTGAAGATTTTCTACCATGAATATTCATAAGCTCAATCAAAAATATTTGGTGTACAAAGAGATTTGTCAACAGGCATGTCTCTTCAGTCGAGGGTTATTTTTTTATTGAGGAAAAAAAAAGTGCAAGCTCTTACAAAAAGAGCTGCAAGGCTCTTGCAAACTATGTCTTTCCTCTTTCCTCCACATTTTTTACCTCATTTCTGAGGAGGATTTTGTAAATTCGACTGCTTTCTGGCACAGAATCACTGAGTTTGAAATATTTGTATTTGCAAGTAGCCTGGCAGAGGAAATAGAGGGAATGGGGCAGGTGTCAAAACCTTTGTGGGACTTGAGTTTAGTCAAAACAGAACACATTCACGGAATGTTTTAGTTTCAACAAGTCAGTATTTTCTCATGCAGAGGGTTTTATTAGGGAATGCTAGGGGGACTGTTATGAATTCCTTTTCTTTTTTTGCAGTTATGAATTAAACATTTCTGAGTGCCTCTCACGTGATGTCTTCCTTTTCTCCAAGTCCAGCCCTGTTGCCTTCCATCTTCTCTAGCTTCAGTTACTCCAAACAGTGGTGGAAATGAGAGAATCTTCAAATGCTTTTACAGGAAATTGTTATTTTGGCAGGCTGACAGGGCTATTTTTCCTCTGGAGAGTACAAGTGTGGTGAGAGTTTAATTACATGGGACGATGAAAAGGCACTTCTTCAGCTGAAGTGGATTTAGGCTGGCATGTGTCAAAGGTGGCCATGCATTAATGACAGCAGTTCCAAAAAGCACCCATCTTTTAGAAGTGTGTGTCAAACAGCCAAGCTATAGTCACCACTGTCCCCTTTAACTAGTAGTGTATTTTGTGTGTATATACATATATACACAAATATGGAGTTCAGACAGTAAATATATAGTAAATATATTGGATAATAATAAATGAACAGTAAATATATTTTATGATCATATGACAAATTAGAAATACAAACATCAAGCCTTTAGGACTAAGAAAAATGGCTGGCTGGTCAGCTGTCAATATGTTGTACAACTTTCTATTGCTGCAGTTCGAAATTAATTCATTGGTAGTATTCTTATCTTTAGAAACACTTTAATGACACTCATGTGAGTAGTACTATACATAAAATCTTGCATTATGGCCATTAAGAAGTCTAATTATCCTGAATAAAGAATAATTGTATGAAAAGTAAATGCAGATCCTACAGATCTGGCGCACTCACACTATCATCTCTCCCCCTTGTGCTACCCACTTAGTATTTTATGTCAATGCTAAACCAAGTTGCTGAGTCTATCAGGGATGTTTGCTGTGCTCGTGTTTCTGCCAAGCAGCTCCTCTCAGCCTGGACCCTGTGATCCCGGGTATGCAGCTCGTAGCGGCCGAGCCGCGCCGCTCCAACCATGTGCTGCTTCAGTACCTGGGAAGTTTGGACAACGAATAAATTAGGTCAGGAAATTGCATGTGTCATGGGCAATCTATGATGAGGCCCACAAACCCCCTTAAAAATATGGAAGTGGCTTAAAATCCCATTTATGCAACTATATTCCTTACAACTTTTGCTTACTCAAGCCTTATATATTCATCAAGTGATACCAACACAATCCAACAGGGCCTGCAATAAACTCCTTTGCTGCTCTTATCCAGTCCCATTCCGGCCGCAACGATCCTACCTGTGAAATGCATAAAGGACACACAAATCCAGATTTATAAAGAGAGTAACAATTCATTTAAGAAAATATCATTTAAAACTATAAAGGAGTGAAGCAAAAGGACATGGCTAGGAAAAAAAAAAGCAAAAAAAACCCAGTCAAAACAGCAGACATCAAATTCATTTAAGAAAATATCATTTAAAAATATAAAGGAGTGAAGCACAAGGACATGGCTAGAAAAAAAAAGCAAAAAAAAAACAGTCAAAGTAGCAGACATCGTTGGTAATTCTTTTGGAAAACATCCAGTTCAGAAGGAAGATCAGCAAGTCACACATCATGCCACTAAACATGTTTTTAAACGTGTTTCTCAGATTTTCTCTCTCTACTCTTCCCTTTATTTAATTAATTACTGTGGCTGTTTTGCCAAACCTGCATGTATGGCAGAGCGGCAGTTCCTTCCTGGCATCACATTTCTGATGCATCCCAGCACTACTTTTTTTTTTTTTAATTATTATTTTTGCAGATTCTGCCTGATAGTTTTGATGTGATTTGAATATTCCAGACTTTCTTCACATTTTCCCATGACTGCTCCTGCTTGTGCATGCTGCAAAGTCTAATGATTAATTTTACTTCCTCTATCTGCTTCTTTTTCCCTCTCAACTTCTGTAAGGGCAGGGCTTTTCCACCCCTCAGTGAAATGCTAGCTGTCAATAGCAATCCTTGGAAGAACAAGCTATTATACAAAGGTCAGGGGATGTAAAGATCATAATTGCCTAAAGGCCTCATTAACCTTTACAAAATAGTGGTTGCTGGATTATCCAACATACAATTAAATGACCACTAACATCTAGAGCAATTACTGAAAACAACAACCTCAAGGTACAGCAAAGCACATACACAGAAGCTGCGCAATATCAATCTCCAATCACAAGCCGTATTCCAGCAAACAGATGTGAAATAAGATGTTCTGAAAATGGAAAATTAAACATCTGTGCAGACTGTATAATCTAGGGGAGAAGAGCGTCAACCCGACTTGTGTTTCAGTGTCAGTGAGACTGACTGGGACAGTCACCAAGACCTGTGTCATTGTCTTGCTACAGGAGTTCCAGAAATGGTTACAGTCCCACAAATAACAACCACTTAAGGTAATGAAACACTGTGCCTTTTCTCTGGAGAGATACCAGATGATGAAATTCTGTTTTTTCCTGAAAAAAAAAAATCTCTTTAGACAGGCACTAAGCTGATCATCCTCATTCTAATAAATAGGCACAGAAATATAAGATTAAATCCATTTTAATCTACCTCACCAAGTAATCTCTTCAGCTTCAAAGAAATAAAGCTAACCATGTTCTGTTAAAATAAACAGAAAAGATGATCCAACTTCTGCACAGTTATTTCTAATTTTTCTTTGGTTTTCCTTCCATAATAGCAAACACCAAAACTTTTATTAATAAAGTTAATATCTAAAATGTCAAGTATATGTTCTGGAGAAGACACAAGAATAATAAGTATTGGAGAAACATGCTTCATGATTAAGAGTTGAAGAAGAGTAATACATTATAAACAAAAGACTAAAGTTTTAGTATACATACTTATATACCACAAAGCATAACGAAATAATAGAATGTCTTCATAATCTTAATGTAGTCCCTTGTACATACCTATGTTTGGGGGGATACGGGGCTGTCTTGTTCACTGAGTGATTATAGGCTTTGTTTATCATACACCAGTCAAATTTGCTATGATGATGGAGCTATTAATTTTCTCATATTTAACCCATTCTTATTATATCATTGATCTTGTTCATATCATAGATAACACTTGAAAGAAGCCTATCCTTTACCTGTAGGATTTTTTCCTATCATTTTAGTATTTAGCGCTAATGGTCTTAGTGCTGTTCGGTGCTACCACTACAGCAGAAAAATACTATACGAGTATACAAGTATATACTATACAAAGTATTCTTCTATCATTTGGCTAACTACAGGCACATCTACCATTTGAAACAGGAACTCTACGTTTTGGTACAAAAAAATACAAATCACATATGAAATTTCAATTATTTTCGTTATAATAGATTGATATTTTTCCATTCTTTAGGAGATTATATAATCATAATATTTTTATATAATCATAATAATCTGTCATATTAATAATTATATAATCATAATAATTCAGCATTGCTGAAATTAGATTTTTGAATATCTATTTCATAGTGTCATGTGTTTGCATACACACGAACACATTCCCTTTTTTAAAAAATTGGAAGAGTTTTCTCTCTTTCACCTTCTATGGGCTGACATTTTTGTAACTTTTTAACTTGGATATCCTATTCATTTTTGTGGTGTAATTTTCCTAAGAAAAGGAAAAAATAGTTTTAAAATATTTCAGGGAAATTTTTTATTTCCAGCAGGTCTTAAACTTAGACAAAATAAACTCATAAAAACAATAGAAAAACAGCTTTCTCTCTTTTTTTGGTTGCTTGCAAATTTTGTTAAAACATTTCGAAGTGAATTACTATCTGCGTCTCTTTAAAAGCATGAAAGGAAGGTGAACTGGTTGCATAGCAACATCACCTACAAATAACTAGGCATTTTCAGATATTATACAACATTATAAAGGAAAAAAAAAAAGAAAGAAAAAAAAAAAGAAATTCCAGCGCAGCTAAATCAGCTAAATACTATCCTGATGTCTACTGACAGAACAAACTTTTTCCGCAAGTATCTTGACAGGAAAGAAAGGAGTCTAAAATGTGAGTTTAGGATAACTTTGAGGTTCAAAACAGCTGTAGTGCTTTGTTGTTTACCACAACTTTTTCTCTAGCAGGCCAACAGCTAACTTGTCTTCTACCAATATATTCAGAATGGAGTCTGTTACCACATGAAGGGCACACTCTAATTTGTTTCTGTCATCACAGCTATCGATTATAATAGTACATTGAAATAGAAAACTTAATTTAAAATATAAATTAGAAAGCAGCACATATCAGGTCAGCTGACAATCATTAGCTCTGAAATGAATTGCCAGAATCATAATCACAACAGTATAGGGGGGATGTTGCTGTCTTAAAATTTATAAAATAAATGATACCAGAATGTCTAGGTTAATACAGTGACCTTGTCACTATTCTGTGTTAAGCAGTTGATATGTTCTCTATAGGGACCTCAGCCTGCCTAGAGCAATGGCGATATACTAGAAAATAAAGTGCATACGATGCATACTGTGTTTTCTGTAGTCTAGAGAACTATAATCTAAATAAAATAGACACATAGGAATACACAAAGAAAAATAAAAGGAAACTAAAAAAAATGCAAAAAAAAAACCACCCTAAATCATTGCATTTATTTATTTATTTCTGATGGGAAGAGTTTGGATTAAGTGTCTAATTTTGCCAAGTGACTAGGGAAAACAAAAATAGTTCTGTTGTTACTTACATTTCAGGTATGTAAAAAAATGCATTTTTATGCCTTTGTTAAATAAAAAAAAACATATAGGAAAGGAAACACAATGCAATTGCAAGAAGTACAATTCCTCTTTCTAATCTTCTCAGGATATAGGATTGTCACAACTGATTGTTCTTTGCCTTCAGGTTCTGTCATGAAATTTATTGTTCTGACCTCAACTTAAGATCTGGCAATCCCTCTCTCATTACCAGTCTTTCTTATATCTGACAGAGCTGTTGGGTATCTCATATCATTGGGTAAGGCCGTTAAATACACTTGCCTGCCGGTTTGCCAGCGTACACAAACACCATCACAGGAAGAGAAGGAGAAAATTAAGGAAAATAGTTCTTAAACATTATCATTATTTTCTCCGCGCATATATAATATCATATATCATATCCTAAATTAGTTGTGACTATGCAGAGCTAATGCCAGGTAGCTGGATCTGGTGGCTGTGATCCTTGAGGGTGCTTAGTCCATGGTGACCTGCCTTGATGGCTCTTGGAAGCAGAGGAGCGGGTACAGCAGAATTTGTAACCTCAAACAGTCAGTGAAAATCTAAAATTCCCAAACTTTGATGGGTATTGTATTCAAAAAATTAATGTCAGCCCCTTTTTTGTGGAAGTTTTGGGTTTAGCCCCTCAGCAGAGGTATGCTCAGATTCCATTTCCATGAATCTTTCCTGTCATCCTGGAGGCACTGACACCTTCTTAAAACAATGACAGCCCTGGTCATGTGCTGGTGTTGTGAAAACAAAACAAAAAAAACACTATTTTGAGACTTAATAACATGAGAACTGTCAGTAGAAATGAATGTGCAGGTTATAGACATTAATTTATTATATAAAGAATAAAAAAAAAACAGGATGGAGGCGCATAAATGAAGCTGTCACAGGGGTGGTCCCATTAAACACTGACAGCAAACACGTGAAATTTCATCTTCTGTTTCAGTCGAGGTGACCGACGTGCTGACATCTCCATACAGAGAAAAGGCAGTGGGTGACCATTATGGTACTAAACAGTTTTGACAAATTCTCTGGGGTCGAAGTTGAAAAGAAGAGGGAAAGGATCTTTGTTCACCTCTCACCACAAAAGATTAAAACATAATTAAGACTAGAAGAGGGACTAATTGCCTCACTTATAACTTGGGGCTAATGCTGAACCTTTACTGATTGTTTGCAGGAGTATAAAAGCATTGAGACGGAGCTCCAACTCATTCTCATTAGCCAAATTAAGCAAGAAGGTGCAGTTAGTTCTGCAGCTCAGGAGATAGAGGCATAAAAGGCTTTTTTTTTGTTTGTTTGTTTGTTTGTTTGGTTGGTTGGTAAATTAAGTATTATTACATATATTGAAAAGAATTGCTGTAAGTAATATGCACATCACCATCGCCATATGATCTGTTTCTGACTGGTTGCCCTTGTATTCTGCCACTGGCACGTAATAAAAGCACCCCTTAGACATATGTGCTGCATACTAGCCATTTAGTGATGCCTAAAGGCACATTTTGATTGCAGCTTTAAGTGTCCATTAAACAAATGTTTTTGCTTATCAGGAATTTAGTCATCTCCCACTTGTTTCTTCAGCTTCCATAAGGAGAATAGAAAATTACTCATGTCATGAACAAGTAATATTCAAAAAAAGGTAAGAAAATGTTTAAACATCTCTTTTAAACTGTCTTGACAAATTAGTATAAGCTGATGGATGGTATGTGCTAGAATAATGGCTAAGATATTATCTTAAGGTTCACACAGATCAGTAGTCTCCTAAGTCCTTTGGATCAAGTCAGAATTAATATTTGATGAACAAAAAAATTTCATTTAGGCTTTTCTGCTCAGAACAGCCAAACTATTCAGAAAGGAAAACTAGTGCACAACAGCAGGTACCATGAAATTTTTTGCAAGATTAAATACAGAATTTAAATATATGTTCTATGCTTTTCTCTGTATTTCCCAGTTTATCTCCTGGCTTCTGATTACTGTGGTATTTACTACATGAAGCCAGCGTTTCAAATTTTCAGAATAAGTTTTTATTTGCTTTTTAGCTGTCTACTGTCTCTGCTTTTGTACAGTTTCAAAGATCCAGCTGTTATATGACACATTTCTTATGAGTTTATGGGGAGTCTTTTTTTGCTTTCTGAAGAAGTTGGTCTCTATTACAAGGTGGTTCCCATATTTTAAAAGTGCACTAAGCATTTTCTGATAAAATTAATTCTATATATTCTCCAGCTGATTCTGTTTTTTATCTACCCATTCCTAGATGCTTAGACAGTGGGTGACCATTATGGTACTAAACAGTTTAGACAAATTCTCTGGGGTTGAAGTTGAAAAGAAGAGGAAAAAGATCTTTGTTCACCTCTGCCACAAAAAAATTAAAACACAATTAAGACTAGAAGAGGGACTAATTGCCTCACTTATAACTTAGGGCTAGTGCTGAATGCTCCTAAATATTAAAATTGTTGGGACTTTGTGATATCTCCCACTCTATTTCAGACCTTGAACAAATGCAATACAGTTATGTTGATGGATTACTTGTGTAAATCTGGGTATGAATTTTTAATCTCTAGCACATTTATATTCTATGATCAGTTTGGATAATCTACATATTTTCTTCTCTTCTTTCACCAACCAGAAATATAATCACTTTTAAATTCTATTTTGTGGAATCAAAATGAGGAGGGTTGCACTGGAAATCAGAACCATGGCTAACTGTGCTTTTAAGCTCAGTCATTCCTCCTATTGTATGAAATACGGAAAATTAAAGGAAAAGGAAAAAGGAAAAGAACAAGGTAACTAAGAATTCATACAAGAACACTTATTTAATGAAAGTTGTTCTTAGAGCTCTTTAAAGAGTCCCCTTTTATTTGCTAAATATCCTATGGAAAAAATATAGGAAAATCTGTCGTTAAAATATTTATTTGAAGCCTGTTGTTTCTACATAAAAAAATAGAATAAAATAAAATTTAGGAAACAAATGTTTGTAGCCTACTGTAAAATATTGTTGCAATCACTATTGATATTCCCAGTCTAGGAGCACTAATGAAGGATTAATTACACCACTAATTTTTGAGCTATGAATAAACAATTTAGTTGAACTTTCATTGACATCTTGCCAGTATATATGCTCATTAATGTGATTTGTCTATTAGGCTCATACTTTTGTGTTTAATTTAATGTTTTAATGTTAATAAAAATTACCTATATAGTAATCCTTAGAGTTTAGTTAGTATTTGAGGGATCATATTTCATTTACTGATGTTGTGCCTCAAGATTACATAATTCCTAAATAAAAGGTTCAAAAAAAACTGAAATCAAAATTTTTACTATATATGATAATATATTGCTGAAAAAGGCAGATTAAAAAGTACCAAAAAAAAAAATCTATGGAGGACTAATAAAGACAGTAGATATGATTTCCTTAGGAAAGATCACATATTTGTCTACATTCCCTAGTGTGAGGTTAAGTAAATAGATTTAACAGGAAGCTATTTAGCTGTTCATGTAATTAAACATTCCTAAATTACCCCAAGCTGAACAAAATATATGATTCATGTCCTGGTTAAATGGTTTTGAAAGCTGTTTTATAAATTGGTATCTATGCCTCAAAAAAATTACAGTTTGGAAAATTGAGACCATAGGATATTAGGAAGGTGTGGAAGATGCTAATGAATAAAGACCATCGCATGTTAATTTATTAGGTGATTGTAGTAATAGATCAATAAATACTTTACATTAATTGTAGTAAACATTGTAGTAATGAGAGAGTAATGAGTAACTGGCGAGAGAGAGAGAGAAGTGAGAGCGTTTTCAAAAATTGTTTCGTTTTTTGCTTCACTACAAGGTTTCGTGTGCCTGTCTTGGTGGGGTAGTCTACTCCGTATTGTCCAAGTTCATTAAGAGAGCAGGTGTATGTCGTCCTTTCACTTTCCTGAGCAAGAGGTAAGTTTTTCATTGCTGAAGTGAGTCATTCAGCAAACTCAAATTGCTAATTCAGGTAAGCAGAAAAGTAGTGCTGAAGGGTGACCTATAGGGAGTGATAAGGACAGGCTTCTCCTCTAAGGAATTAGCTGCATAGTCTCTATCCTTAATATAGGAAACTCTTGTTAAGTTGAACATGCTTATAACAGCCTATGTGGTTTTGTTCCATTTCTACTGTTGTAATGAGAAAAATAAATAACAAAACCCTGCAAAGAACCCCCTAATTTTCCATAACGCTAGATTGCCTTCCTCTGAGACTTAAGAGAAAGCACTACATAAATGACTAGATAATCTGTGGCAAGTTAAAATATTTAATTTTTTAAGTTAACGTTTGGTTTAAATATGTAAAGACAACATCCCCTTTGTCTGAGACATAATGAATACTTTTCAAGTATTTGTTACGATTATAACTTGACTATAACTGAGTATTACCTTCCCTAATTAGCCTGCAGTCCTAGTATTTTACTGAGGCATCTGAATATTTATGAGGAGTCATTGTATGGATCAGTAACTTTATATTGGTACACATTCAGCACATGTTATTTTACACATGAACTAAGCTGTCATACTTGCTGATAGTTTTACAGCAGGAACCAAAAAATGTATGAACTGGTAAAAGAAACATAAAGGAAATAAAATAGAGTTTGATTATTTGTGCTTTGTATTTTTCCAGGAAAAAAGTGAAATGATCTTCAATAATCTTACGTCCCTTGACATTTTGTGTGTTTTTAATTCCATTTGTAAAGCTACCATCAAATAATCACAAGTTTTTTAAAGTATTGGAAAAAAAACTTTGATGTCTTAAAAAAGGAATTGATGTCTTAATTACTTTGCACACAATCCAATTTTTTTTTATTAAATTGATCATCACAGATCAACCCTAAAATAGTGCTGAGAATTAAAGAAAGAAAAGGAGGAACCAGGAAAAGGGACTTGGAAAGGGAACCAGGAGAGGGACTTTGATATTTGAACCCAAATAAAAGATGAGACCCCCCTCGATCAAATCAATTTCATGAAACATAACTAGAAAACGCAGGCACCGTCGTGTTGCTACACATGGCCTGTCTCTCCCGCCCCATCCTGCTCTGCGCTGCTGGCAAAGCGGCACTTATCACTGCTCCTTAACCTAGTTATGTCAAAATGATCTAGATTAGCTCTAAAAATATTTAATAGGAGAATTTTTTAACCTACAGCATTTGGACAAGCATGGGCTGGGGAGCCGCTATCTGTGCAGTTACTCTTCACACAGAGAAATTTTGGATAGATACATGCAAATTTCCATGCAAGGTTACATAGAGTAAAACTTATATGTCCTCGGGAAATAAATAAATAAATAAAAACCCCTTTGAATCAAAGTCAAACCAAGCCTAAACAGTTAAAAGGACTGCAAACGTTTATCAAGTTTCCATACAAATAATATGACACCATGAATCTTCATACGGTTTCAATAACAAGATATAAATCAGATTTTTTTTACTTTTTGGGAATTTTTAGCAAGTGAAGGAGCACAGAATTTAACTGTGTATGTGTTGGGGATATTTTATTCATATTAACACCTTAGGTGTGCCTCATAAATCTTGTCTTCACTACTACTTGATCATTTTTATGACTTTGCAGCTTAAGGCTTACATTAATTTATATCTTGAGTAATCATCGTATGCAAAATGACAAATCCCTGCGGGCCAAGCCATAGCAGATGCTTGGAGAGCATGCATGGAAGAAGATGCAGAGAATCCCTCCTGATCTTTGTGTCCAAGCACAGAAAGCAGCTGGTGCTGCAGTTCCTCCAGAATTTGCTGTTCTGGGACCTTTCCTACTATTTAAAGAAGGGAGTTCAGAGAGAGAGAAAAGAACATATTGTTTCCAAGCAGGCAAGCCTTCATCTGACCTTGGGAGGCTGGCCATTGGGTTTTATGGAGAGGCTAAGCAAGACATGTGAAGGGGATAGCTCGAATTCCTTGTTCCTGGAGACAAGACTTGAGGATCCAGTTAGGCAGGGGGGCAGGAAAGGTCAGCAGAGTGACTCGTGTTCATCCTCACCCCTTAGGCCTGCGATCACCTCCCTCCCTCTTCCAGCCTCAGGTCACTACCCAGGATGGACACTGCACTTCTTATAGGACGAACCCGCATTTTAATTTCACATTTCAGCATTAATTAACAGGCTGAGGGAAGCAGTAGAGTAGTAATAAATGAGTGGAAGTATTAAAAGCACAGAGTAAAAGCACAAATAAGCTGAATAGTAGGTTAGGGACAGACTATAATATCCTTCTCTTAAATTATGAAAAGACTATGGAAACTGCTAGCAAGTGCAATTAGGCAAGCTAATAAGCTTTACTAATAAGACTTTGAAGCAGCTGAATTTTCCAGCAACTCAGCCATAAACCTATAATCAGTAAAAAAAGAAAGAAAGAAAAAAGTACTTAAATAGTTGGATCTTTGGTGTTTGCGATTATTATGTATTTATCACCACTACAAAAGCCATACTGTAGTACCTTTAAAAAGATAAGCATTGAATGTCACATACTTTATGAATAATAGACCAACTTGATTTTATACTGAGACAATCCAATGGTGACCTAAGACTTGCTGTGTGCTGTGTCAGTGTGAAAAACATCCTGAACTCAGCAGAATATTTATTCAGACATTTCAGAAGGTGGTTTCTTCATTTGTTTGGTTATTAATTTTATAGAAACTTACCTTCAGAGAATCATAAGTTATACTCAGAAGGATTTATTGAATAGATATCAGCTAACTAACTGATCCACAATATCACTGGGTATGATGACAAAAAATGGGATTTCCCCATTGGATGAAAAATTTAGAAGGCTAATTCTTGCCTGTTACTTAAACCGGAATTCCTATTGCAGTTCCTATTCAGTTATTGGCAAAATAAAGCCCAAGTCCTGTTTCGTTGCCCAAAACCAAAGTCTTGGCAGTGCTGGGCATAAAATGGGGCAGCTGCCAGTCTACCCATTTCATTTTCCATGGCGCAGGGCTGCAATCCCACCCCTGCAAACTCCGCAGCAGAATTTCCATACATGGTATCAGAAGCAAGGTGGTGCCTTTACTATCCATTCCAAAATAACCCATCTGGAAAAATGAAATTGCCTATGATTAAATTATGATGGATAGTTCTGGCCTGAACGGGTTGTTTCTGCCATGCCTGCGTACTTGACGAGTAAAACCACACCACATATATTTTAACTGACAGGGAGCTTCAGGGCTTCAGGACTGAAACAATCTCTAGAAAAAAGAAGCAGCTGCATCATTCCCAAGTGTAATTGAAGAGCTACTAGGGACTTGCCCGTCTCAGTATCAATACACCTATTTTAGTTCCATTTAAATCAGTTTATCTAGAACCTAGGAGGACATTGATGTCATGAACTTCATATTTTATTTAAAAAAAAAAAAAAACAGAAAAATTTACTTGGAAAGAACCTGTAGAGGTCACATAGTCCATCTATCTCCTCAAAGGCAAGTATGTCAATGTGACATATTTCAGTCCCTGATGAAATTGGAAATATATTGGAAATTTCACCTTTTGTTAGAGCATACATATGGGGAGAACAGGTCAAAGTTTCCTGCACTTTTATTACAGTACTATTATATATTTTAAAAATCTGGAGGCAATTCTGTGTCATAATTTACAGGCCATAACTGGATAACTTAATCTACTTTGCATGCTCTTAAATACCCTGCTTTGGAGGGACCAAGCCGGGGGGAAAGGCTGTATTTCAGATGTTTCAGAGGCCCTGTTTAGCGGTTCATGTTCAGCGATACAGCTGTAAAAAAAAACTGCACTTTCCCTCTCTTTCCTGATGCAGTCATGTATCAATTTGTTATATTACTACCTTCAGTCTTCTGAAAAGTCTCTCTCCTGCCACAGTTCATTCATGTCAGACCTACCAAAGTTACACAATGCATCATCTTGCTGTCAAAATAGAGGAGATCCTGCAAAGTCAAGTTACATAGGTGTGTGTGTGTTTTTTTTTTTTAATCAACCAGGTGATAAACTGTGATAACACAGTTTAAATCTCAGAAAGTCTGCATAGTTTAAATCTCAGAAAGTCTGCATTGCAGAGGACATTTTATTGCACAGAGCGTAAGATGTCAGCATAAATATTTGTTTGTGTTGGTAATGTCACCATTGCTGTCAGTGGTGACTGCTTCTAAAAGGGTCCTGATATTTGCCTAAAGCAATTTGACTCAGTTTTATGGATGCAGGAGGAGAACTGTTCAACTGAGTTGAACATACTGAGAAATTTGGAGCTTATTCATTTTTCTCATATCCCATCAGCTGTTTGGGCTGGGACCAGGATAAATCCACCTAGCAAAGCAGAACAGGGTGATTTACCGATCTATAAAACAGGTAGGTCTAAGTAATATATTTTCTACATAAACTATCACAAACTGGTAGAGGGAAAAAAATCATATGAATCGGATTCACAGTAAGACCTGGAAAAGTAAACTGTTTGCATCTTACAAGAGTTGTTGTGACATTGTGGCCAGTAAGATATCCAAGCCATTGCTAGTGGAACCACGTTAAAAGATAGCTTAGTGAAGGATACGTTAACTGCTTTGAAATTATTATTTTGTAATTATTTTGTGATTCTGATAACCTGTCTAAACACATTATGGAAGGCTATAAGAGGTCATTGCTCAGTTTTGCAGATATCTTGAGTAACCAAACGCAGTCTGAAAAGCAGACGATGTGCGAATCCACCTAGGTTATTATTCAGCAAGTTTCCATGAACATAAACCATCTGCATTTATCAAAAGAACATTTCGAACAATGTCACAACAAGCTGAAGCACTTAGGAACTGATTGAACATAATTTTTATTGTGAATAGCAATTAAACACCAACAAGCCACCAAATGCTGCCCTTCTTACTACCATCATCCTCAGTCTGAATACCAACACCAGAGCTATCAGGAAGCTGGGAGGACATCCAGGGGAGATGACTTTATGCTTAGGTTCCACTTACTTAGTCTTTCTCAAGCATCTGCTAAAGGTTTCTGCCACAGAGAGCCTAGACTAGGATGTCTGCCCCGCTCCAGCACAAGCAATGGTATGTTGCTATGAGCAGTGTCGTATCCCAGTGTGACTGGTTACTCCCAGCAAAGGGTTTTACATTGGGAAGGATCAGAGCCCTTCAGGAAGCATTATAGGTAAGGAGAGCAAGGAAGTGCTAGCCTGGAAAAGTTCCTTACAAAATTCAGAGCCACTTACGATGACTAGTTGACAGATCATATGGATGTTTTCGCTGATTTGTCAGTAATATTGATTTTTTTTATTTTTGCTTCCATCATGCAAACTGGGAAAAACATCTGTTGAATGATGCAGAATATTGAACACTACTCCTACAACAGCAGGGAGGAGAGGTTGAGACTGTAGCTTAAAATACAGTGAGAACACCATCTTAATATCATTTTAAACGTCACGGGTAGGTTTTCAGAGGTTTATCTCAGTGACACTAGATTGATAAAAGCACAAATGAACTCTAAGAATATTAAATACATATGTAAGAAGAGATGCAAACACCTAGATGACTATTTGCCTGTCAGAAAGACCATGACAGCATTTTCTGCCAGAGAACAAATGAAGAAGCTTCTTAATCTGCTTCCTCTTGAATTTGAAGCTGTTGGTTTATGTTAGCATCAACTGTGACATTGTAAATATTCACCAGAGTGAACTGATCTCAGCTGCAGTACGCAATCAAGAAAATAAATAAAATGTGAAGTTAACCAGTGCAGGGAGCACATAAAATCAAATCCTGAACATGAAATGATTAAATTTGGGACATAGCATTCACTGACACTGTTTGATTTGTTGTACTACAGGTGGATAATCTTGTTTTTAAAAGATACCTATTTATATTTCTAAAACCCACCTTAGCATTTATTAATGTCAGTGGCATAAAACTCACAAGGAACCCAACATTTAAAACTAAAACATACAGGAAATAGCCTAAATCAATATTTAGGCCATTGTTTAGTTTAAATTCAGAATGTAACTACTTTTATGGGGTGTTTGGGTATGCAGAAAGTTTAAGAAATTACTTTTTTATGTTTTAGCAATTTTAGGCTACTAATGGGAGTTCTAGAGGAAGATTAGGATGAAATCTAGGCAGATTTTTAGGATCACTACAGGACAAACATTTTTTCTTTTTCTTCCTCAGATCTGGCCTTTAACTAATTCAACATCATCAAGCTGTAATTGATTTTCAAGCAAATATAATGGAATAAAACAAAATAAGCCTTCGCAATAGCCTCTAAGAATAGAGACACAAGTAACTTTGAAATACGTGCATATATATACACATATGTATGCGAGTGTGCGAATAGAGACACAAGTAACTTTGAAATACATGCATATATATATATACACATATGTTTGCAAGTGTGCATAAAGCTTTCACATGAATATATCTGTCTCCAGCTTTCAAGCATTGGCTCTAGTTAAGCTTTTCTCTGCCATGGTAAGGAACCCTATGGTATGGCATTTTCTTCCCATGAAGGCATTTACACAAGGAAGCAAAGTTACAGATCAATCATCAATTTCTAATATACTGTGATAATTGAGCTCTCATCAGTCCCTCAATTTTCCTCAGCTGAGGTTTTCCTCAATCCTTCAATAAAACTGTTAGTTCTTAACAGGCTTCTGCCTGCTTCCCAGGTACAAGCCTGGGAAGAAAATTTTCTCTGGTGTCAGGACTGGCAGGTACTTCTGTTTTCTGATGAGTGTTTTATTTGTTTTGCTTTTTACTTTCCCCCTGTAGCACGTAAACTAATGATGTGCTACTGCCAGGAACTAGTCCTTGGTGAGAGCTGTGTAAAATCTTAGTTTACAGAGTAGGAATACTTGAAATTGGCCATTTACAGCAACACTCATTTCATGCAGTTTCCAGTAACATGCAGTGTTTCATTAGTAATCCCTTAGTCTCCTATAGGTCTTAATGAAGGAGGACATGCCCTTTATTTACTTTTTGTACTATCTGGATGTCTGTGAAAATTGTTGAGGCAGGTTTTTCACGGTATATTTTGAGTTCTGAGCTGAGCCAGCCAGGATTAATGGTACGAGTCATTAGGTATTTACTTTCCTCTCTGCTTTGGCAATACGCCACTCTGACATGCTAGAATAAAATTAGATGCGAATCTAAGGGGTTTTAAGCTCTCTACACATTGTAATAATTGTTATTTAACTATTAGCACAGTAATTGGTGCTTTTCAAATTCAAATAAAGAATTGTTCCCTGTGATCTCAATTCAGGGATAACACAAAGGTTCAGCAATAAAGGCTGAGCAGAAGAGTAGGAGTGTCACATGGTTAATCAGTATGCTTTTTATTTTTAATTTTTCTTCTAGCTCCTCTGTTATATATAACTCTCTACTTCAATTAAATGGACCATTTTTTCCTGCCTTTTCCTGCATTTTTTCCCCTATATTCATATCATTGTGAAAGAGAAATAGGTTCACGGAAAGAGACATCCCAGTGGATTCAAGATGAAGTCATAATTTTGTCTTACTTGCAGCAAGGAAAACTTTGCTTCAGGGTACCACCAGGCTCCAATGAAGAAAATTAGCTATAAATATTTTTCTCCAACAAAGTGTACCAAGCAAGCAAGAAAGGTGACAATTTTCTCCGAATCAGTAATCTTAATTTTTCCCTTTTGCCTCTCTTGCTCTTAAAGGGCAAATTTGGGGAATGTGGGAGAGCTGAAGATTTTGCCAGTTCTTGGCATTCAACCAGCTTGTTAAACATCTTGACCTAATCAGCCCTCTGTTCATTGTGGTAATGAAGTATATTCCCTTCCCTATTTTTTTTAAAGACTGTTTTTTACTGTAATTTGTATATGCCCTCCACTGAGGAAAAAAAAAAGAGTATGATTCTACTACTGGAGATAGGTCAGCTGATACAGCAGAATGCACGTTTATATAGAAAATAAAAGGGATTTTTTTTTTCAAAAATTACATACATTTCCTATTTTTGTCACTGCTAGAGTTTTGAGGGGGGGAAAAAAAAAAAAGGCAAGTTCTCCACTTCTTCTTTCAATTATTTCTTGACCTGCACAAACCAGATAATTTATTTTTATCATCATGGGTCAGGTTGGGTAAAATGATGATAAGAAAAAGAAGGTAGAAAAACTCTTGTTTTCACCATGCATTATTAATGCATAAAAAGGGTTCTTGTTTTTCTGCCCATAGAAAATTAGACATAAATTGGCTGTGTTCCCAAATAAAAAGCAAAACCTGCAAGGTTTAATAATAATAATCAGTAAACATAATAAAAAGGAAATGCACCTGGGGTAACTAATTCATTTTTATTGTCTTTGTTTAGCGCATCCAGTTTCTATGGCATTCTGGCTCTCTACAGGTGTTTTTTTGTTTGTCTGTTTGTGTGTTTTCAATTACCTAATCATGCCACTTTTTTTTTCCCAAAAAAGTTTGTGGAGAGTGGCCTTACAAAGATTTACTACAGCCAAGGTTTCGTATTGTCATCACCAACTGTTGCTTCTTTACTATATAACTATATACTGTTACAATTTAGGTTTCACAGGATGCTATTAGTAATTATTTGCAATGCATGTGCACACACTGTACAGATAATTTACATATACAAATACAAATAACCTGAGACATTAACTATGCAGTTTTTTCTTAAAACTTACCCAGGCACACATACCTGAAACTGTCCTTATACTTTTTATTCATGTTTTATTCTGCCCTTGGTTAGTACCTATTAAACTGAAATCTAATCAGGATACAAACAATATGTTACTAATAGCTAGAGAAACCCTCTGTTATTCATGCAAAATAGCCCTTCAGCTGCTGTTTTGGTTTATTTTCTGACTTTATTCAACTCGCTTGAGTACTGTGCAATTCTAATGAAGGGCCCTTCATGACTAAAGTTTATTCTTTTGTTTCTTCTTGAAGTTTTGAGAGCATTTTGATGCATGCATTTGGTCACAATATATAGGAAAATCAATTTCTTTCCAAGTTTCCTTCCAAACAGGAAGGACTTTGATGGTGATATCCTTTCATTTACTACACTTCATCACTTACACATGGTTTTATTTCCTCAGTAAAACTCAGGTGAAACCTTTCCTAATAGAATATTATGGCAGCCATTACTTCATGCATAATGGTAGGATCATTTTATCTGATCTTTCTTTTTCCTTGTAGTCTGTCATGTTGTTTTAAATGCATATGCTTTAGAATACAGAGCAGATCTCCAAAACATCTGTTTGCTTAAATTGACCAAACTTGACCGAACTTTTAACAGTTTTGTTTTGAGCTTTAACAATAGAGAATTTTTCTTTGAAGTTTTCCTTTATTTAAGTTGCTCATTTGCCCTTGTCAAAACCCAGAAACATTAGGCCAGCTCTGCTCAGAACCACTGGGTGCTTGTGTCACTGCTCTGGTGCACGTACATCTTTATTGCATGGGTGCACCTTGTCCCTTTTTTATCTAGAAACCTGACCAATGTTACAAATGGAACATTGGAAAAAAGCATCTGCATCCACATTCAGAGGAATATTCATGTGAGACTGCATAGGTTTTGGGCGTAGGTTTTGTTGGATTTGGTCTAGTTCTGCAGGTGTCCCTAGCTCCTGATTAAGTTGTCCCTTTTTGTTGGAGGACTTCAGGGAGGAGATGTGTGTGTCCCGAGCAAACCTGGCTCAGGAAGGGTCAAAGACGTTATTCATCTGCATAACCGCTGGCAGTTACTAGGCTTGAACCTCAAGTTACATCTGTAAAGTCTTTCACAACTGTAATAAGTCACAGTATTACTGAATTATTTTTAATTTTCTTAGCAAAATCAAATTGCCTTTAATTCAAATATTTCTCTTTGCTTCTGTTGTATTTGCAAGTATTGTGTGGCTCCTTTAATGGATTTAAAAAGAAGCAGCAAACTCTTACATGACCGCATCTACTACTGTACATCAGTACAATAATTTTGTAATTTAAAAATAATGATGATAGCAGCCATGTAAGCGTAAGCATGAATATTTCATAACACTATTAAAGATGGATTATGATTTAAGAACAGTTTTGTTTGACTAAAGCAATGCTGTATGAAAGCAACTAGACAGGAGTGTCTGGAAATTTGTGGGTAAGTAGAGACTTCCATCATGTCTGATGTAAGTGATGTTACACTTCTGTTCGTAATGAACATGACTACTGCGTATGTTTACATGGTCAATAAGTCACAAAACTCACCATACAAATCACAACGGTTTGTGTTTGAATTCAGCTGTAGAAGTTAAGCCAAGAGTAGGCAACAAAATCTCAAACACCTTCAAAAGTTCAGTCTGTCTTTTGATGTTTCAGCTTCTCAGTCTTCTTAAGCTCCTGTTGCTTGATGAATATTGACTTTGTGCCTCTAACACGTCTCCAGT
>NW_010580576.1:22905-39935 GCF_000705375.1 Tinamus guttatus | reverse complement strand
AGATGATATTGAAATATAAGTTGTTATCATACAAGCGTTACATGAACATACTCTTTGCTTCTGTACCACCTATTGACATTTTTAGAAAATTATTCCTATCTAGCATAAATTTGATATCTTAAGAAGATGCACTATAAGTGCATTAGCTTTTGGCAAAGAAAAAGGCTAATTTATCTCTTGGAGCTAATTCTTACTGTTCATAACCTCTCTGACTAGAGTGAAGCCATAAATAATATGTACCAGTAATTCCTTTTTCATAAATGCTGGCAAAGCACAGCATGTTATGGCCCAGCAAGACATTCCTGTCCATAATCTGCTAATAAACATATCAATTTTATATAAAATATCAGATATTTTGAAAGCTTGTTTGTGACTTAGAATCCAAGCCCATCAAGGGATTAAACGGGGAGCAAGACAATCTTCCTGGTTTGTAACATCTTATTCATAGGCTTCAAACCTGGAAGAGATGTTAGGATCTCATTTTACTTTCTTACCTGAGACAAGCCCTGCAATTTGACTAAGTGGTGTTTATATCACATGCAAAACACCTGACAGAGCTACAGCAAGAGAAGATAATCTGATTTAAATACTTTAAGCAATGTAAAGGGCATATTTTTTTAACAAGGTAAAAACAGAGCCATGGAAAAACACCTGACAACCAAACTCAATCCCCCTTCAGCTTCCAGCCCCTATGCCTTGCCCTCCCTCCAATATCAGAATCCAAGATACATGTCCCAGTTACCTACAGTCTCTATGTTCAAATTCTGGCTGATGTTTTTGTTTTTTCAAGCAAAATTTATCTTGGATTAGAGGTTATAGATAAATTGTAATTAAGCTCACACGCTCATTTTTTAGATCAGAGGAAAGGTGAATGATAAGAACAGAGAAAAAGTTTTGTTTTGGCTTTTAGTGCTCATATTGCTCCAAGAGTATACATAGCCAGCATGTAATCTAGAGTGTACCATAAGACAAACATGTCTTTGAATACATAGTTTTAGGCCCAGAAACCACTACTGCAGCTAGGTTTTGGGAGCGGGTCCCATTCTTCTCTCCTTCTGACTGCTAAAGCAAATGTGTCTTTAATAGAAGAGCAACACAGAAGTAATGGGTTTAATTTCAAAAATGACAGAGGTTATTTCATACATGGTACTCTTAGACTTATAAGTGGAAACTGGTGTAGGAGCACTTCATAAACCTGTAATAGGAATGCCTACAAATGATGGGGGAAACATCCAGTAAGAGGGCAGTCTACTGCAAGTAATCAAGACCTGGGGCATTTGCCAGTAATGGGATCCAAATCCCAGTTGGTAGTTTTGTCCAGTCCAATTTTTCAGCTTCAAAATTTAAGCCTGTCTCTGTGTGTCGAAAATGAAACAGGTGTCTTTGTAAAGCTAGAGAGAGGCAGGTCCATGAGCAGTTCATCATCAAACCGTGTCCTGCATGCTCACCAACTGGTTGCTCAAACATGTTCGCTGAAATTAAGTATGAAGCTAGAGTTCAGTGAATGATCAGTCTTTCTGCACCATTTAAGCATATCTATCATTTTCAGAATGATTTTGATTATAGCACTTCATGAGCAGGCATAGTCTTGATCAGACTAGAAGGGCAGGATAAATGTGACCCCACCACACAACAAAGCAAATGCTGTCACTGCTAACGTAGCCAAAAGCCTTTTCAATGCCTATTTAAATGATTGGTTAAATATATCTTATTTTTATTTAATGTAAATTGTTATTTAATTTAAAAAATTAATTTAAAAAGCTTAATTATAAATCACCAGGTAATTTTGCAATTGTGGTATTTGTATTCCCTGTGGTGAGCCGGAGTGTAATTTCTTACAAATCTGTGAAAATAAAATTGTCTCAAAACAGTAATGACAACTCTATTCTTTGATGTAACTGAAGGGCTCAGAATTTGGCCCTAAATCTGATTAACTGAAGACTCACTGATACATAAGATCACATATACTGTGTCCAGTATATTTTCATTCTAAGTACATAAATCAGATCTATTCTCAAAGGAACAAGCTCCCGGAGGTGTTTTCATAGGCCAGGGAGCTGCTTCTGATTTCTCTTTACAGCAAGCTCATTTGAAGGTTTTTTTAGGATGCCAGCTGCATCACTGCGGTATTTTGTCTGGCAAACAGAGCTGTCACTTTCAAAGTGAGATATATCCATGATGAACAGATTGGTTGAACTCTCATGAAGATAAATATCCAAAGCATTTCAAACAAGTTGGTGATTCTCACTGCCCTTTGAAATCTTCCTATTTCGCTAAGCACAAGTCACCTGATAGACACATGCATGACACAAGCGATTACAGTCAAACTGCTGGAAATGCCTACCAAAGCTAAGGACAACATCAAAAGACACTATGGAAAAAGCATCTAAAGCTAGATGTTAATGAATAAATAAATCAGTCGATTTGATAAAAATACCTGGTTTGTACATTGCTTAGTACAAACACACACTGCTAAAGGTCTCCAGGGACTAACAAAACACAAATAATTAAGTGCAACTGAAAGCAATCTTTAATTCTTTCATTTCATCTGTATGGAACTTGGCACACATTTTTGAAGTGGACCTAAACCCTAATCCCCTAATGGGGATGCCTCTGAGTTATTTAAAATTCTGCTACATCTAAAGAAAAAAGAAACGTATGAAAAATGAGAATTCTGGCCAACAAAGAAAGGCAGTTATCCTTGTGAGACTTATTGCATTGAATTTTGAAAAAAAAAATGTGCTGCCTATCTGATTTGTCCTGGACAGGTGGATCATCTCCTCTTGCCCAGCAGTTTTCAAGGATAGAAAATAGGAACTTTAGCTTTCTATTTAGCGGATTTTACAAGTGAGACTTCTATAAAAATATGTTTGGGCTGAGGAAAAGTCATTGACAAGTGTAACAATAATGTTTCTCCCTGAAGCTAACTACACTCCTAAAAACTCCATGTTTATGCAGTAAATATGCACTATTATGTCATTTTGCAAACACATAACTCAAATTATATTCAACAACTTAGAGAGGCATTGATTTACTAGCTTCATTAGGAAGATTAAAATGCAAATTCTTTTCACCTAGGGGCAATATTTTTAATGGTAACATGCTGGGATTACATTTCCTCAAACACTAGTTGGATTTCAAAAGTTTGTATTGCAAAGATCTGACATTTAAGGAAAACTTATTTCCTGAATTGTACATTAAGAAAAGCAATTAAATTGAAAGGTGCTGTAAGACATTGCATTATGTTACTATTATCTTGTGTTTATAAAAAAAAAATCCCCCAAAATTACTTGGTTAACTTTCTGGTCAGAAATTTAAACTGTAAGCCATTTGCCCTTTGCTGCATTTTTAAGGAATAATAATAATGTTAAAAGGAAAAGATGCTACCCTGAGGAACCATTACACAGACTCCAAAAAACCATTATAAGTATTATTATAGGATGTTAGACACCCCAACTCCCCCCATGCCAATGAGCTTTACAGATCTGGATACAGTTTGGAAGATTGAGGAAAACTAAAAGATACAGAAATGCAATTACAACTGTTGACTCTCTCTCCCTCTTTTTAAAAATTAAAGTATGTAACATATTAGAAATGTTAGAAATAGTTATTGTAGTATTTCATAAAATGTCAATGTGCAAAAGCTGGAGTGAAACAGAAAGCCCTATTTTGTGTTATAAGCTGGTGCTCCTATAATATCACCGCGCTCCATTACACGAGACAATAATGTTAAAAATATTAAAACATTTTAAAAAATTAGTAGTTTATCCTGGAAACAAAGCACATGCATGACAGTCCTGTAGACTGCTGTCATTTGAATTCAACCATTCAAACAATACTTAATGAAATACAACATCCTAAATTCAGTAAAGTAAATATATCATTGCAAATGAAAATGGACAACGTTTAATGCTACTCTTATTTCTCATAGCATCTCTGATAAGATCTTCCTAATTGCATTCACAATATTAACACACTACTTAGAATAAAATGTTTTAACTTTTCTTTGTTACAGATAGTGCTAATATGTCTGAAGCATTAAATCATAGAGCATTTATTATAAGTCCACAGGCCAAACAATTTGGGATGCCTGAGCTTCCAAAAGTGAAATTATTATTTTTTCAAAGTTATTACTGCCATCACCCATAAATCCCACACAAATTAATCATAGTCCATTGTCTGTAGCATAGCAAGCATTCTAGAAACAGCATTGAATGAGTAAAGGGAAATAATTTTATTTCCTCCCCAAACTTTCAGAATATCAGCTCCCCAAACTCCCCAAACTTCTAGAATATCAGCTGTCTAGATAAACACAACGCTGAAACATGTCAGTGTTCAGGGAAAACCAACAGGGTAAGAGGTAGAAAGGAGTTTTTGAACTTAATTTCAAAAAATTATGGAAAGCAAGGACAAGATAAATGTTTGGAAGTACAATGCAGATGGCATAACATACTTGAGGCTTTTATATTGAGACATATATTGAGACATATTCAGATATTTTGTGTTGCATTACATGGCACTTGACATATTATCTTAACAACTTTGTATAACTTCTTCTGTATCTTTCTTCAGGTTGTATAAAGTCTAGCCACAATTTTGTATGTAATGTTTGTAGGAGTGGTCAAATCAGACAGGGTTTTCTATACAGAAAAAGAAGTGTTTGCTCAAATTCCTACCAGGAAAGGTTTCTGATGCAATTAAAAAAAGTCCAGAATATCTTATGGTATCACTGTTAGTCTTACACACAGATGTACCTTGAAGAAGCACTTCATCCATGTTCCTTGCATCCCTGCACCCAGTATGGAAGACTGCTAATTTGTAGATTATGTGCTGTTGTTGCTATGATTATTATGCTGCTATACATCTGCTGCTATTGCAGTAGCCTGCTTTGTAAGCAAAACATGTGCTGTTGTTGCTATGATTATTATGGTTACTTGAAACATAAGTGCAATAGAAAATGACATTTAAAATGTTTGT
Source organism: Tinamus guttatus (assembly GCF_000705375.1). The sequence goes on along the minus strand of NW_010580576.1, from coordinate 34,958 downwards.
CTTTTAATGGAGTATCTCTGTAATAGTTTGAGTAGAATTCTATACCCACCTCATTAATATATGTGCAGAGGCATAGCGAGAGGCAAATGTTGTTTTAATGTTTGGCTTTCATTCTTCATCTCTAATTCTTCCAATGCTCAAAATTCATATTTTGAAGCATTCAAAGGTTTCGAGTGTGACACCAGAAATCGCTTGTGGTTGTTCACTGCCTTTGGGCATGCTCTTATATCCCCTTAATCTCTTCAACAGGACATTAGTACAATGCAAATCATCTGACTGACTGGATCAGACCGTTGATGAATTTAAAAGTAATGTAAAAACAACTATAGCTCTCCATCAGATTTTTAGCTTATAATTTTATTGTCAGTTTAATGGCATCCTATTTTGTATTTTGGCTTTTCTTTTAGACAGGTAAAGTCTGCATGTAGCTATATGCTTCATTGTAAGTTTATGCAAGATACATACATACATAAGATAAATATACTTAATCTACTTACCATTAGTAATGATTATTCACCCCAGAGATCCTACAGCAAAGGACAAAGTTCCTGTGACTTGCCATGACACTCCATAAAGCAGACAGTGACAAATTATGTCACCAATCTCCTAACGTGATCATTATCAACAACTGCAGGACACCCTATACAAACTCGACATTTCCTAAGGGGGAAGGAGAGAAAAAAAAAAAAAAAAGGCAGAGCAAAGTTAAATGAGATTTGATGAGATTTGGCCACAGCTCATGCATCACCTTAGCCAGCCTGGGTTTCTGTGCTGTTTCTCACTTCCTGACACTTTTCCCATGACCACTAATATCACTAACCCAGGCTTTTTTTTCCATTTCCTTCTCATTTCCCTACCTCCTCCCCTCCCCTATCACTCTTTATAGGGCCCCAAATGCTCAGCAGAACTAATTTCTTCTATCTGGTAAAAGACTTTTTCACATCTGCCATGCTGATTGACAATTTGCATTTCCCTGCCTTCTGCAACCTTCAGACTGCCTCAATCCATTATTTTTTCAACACTTGGTTGGGTTAAATGCAAGGAATGCATTCTTCTTGCTAAGTCAGCTTTTCCTCAGCTCCTTGCTTGGCAGCTGCCTGGGTTGCTCCAAGGTATTATTTGGATAACACCGCCTCATACTGATGGTGTAAAACACATTGTAACTTGCAGTGTGCTGCATAAGAATTTTAGGATTGAGCCCCACCAAAAATAGTGGAAGACTCATTTATATTCCTGACAAGGGAGGATGGCAGAGACTCTCACCCTTTCTTCCTCCACTATCACATCTGCTGCTATTGCAGCAGCCTGCTTTGTAGGCAAAATAGCCCACCAGTCCTCCACTTTCTATGTTCCTAAAACATATCACAGTTCTCAGATGAGGACCTTGATCTCCTGCCCTCCCTCGCTATACATCTGAGCTCTCCCAGCCTTGCCTCTCAAGTCCCATCAGCTCTTTGTATGGGCCTTCAAGTGCAATCTCAGCACTGCCATCAGAGCCTTTATCAAGCTGACACGGCAGCTTCCCTCAGGAGTAAGTCTCTTCTCCTGTACAAGTGTCTATCTTGTGACATATGTAGTATTATTTTAGGCTATCTGTCATCCTGACCTTTTCAGAAGAGAAAATGCTAGTGTGCACATACATATATCCAAGTAATTCTCAGCAGGGGTATCAAAGTCTTTCTAGGAAGGACCATGTCATTTGAGGCCCTGGATACACTTGTTTGGGCTGCATCGCACAGCACCTGCAGCTGCTCTGTGATCTGATGAGGAAAAAGGGTTCCCCGTACCCTGAGGTGCTGGATATAAACAGGCAGCCATCTCAAACCTCGTGGAGTTGAGCATCCTCCTCTGTTCTGCATAATAAAACCAAATTGCTACGACTGTGGCATTAAATGCCAAACACAGCTCATATGAAAAATTGGAGCAGCCTGGAGATTTTTCTTATGTTCTGTCAGCAGAACATGTCTGCTTGCAAAAAGAAATACCTATATCCATATGCTTTCTGTCAGCCCACATGACAAATGCAGCGTAGTCTTTGTGCTTCCAGCAAACAGAGAGAGAAAATGATATATAAAGGCTTTCTCTGTTCTGATTCATGGATAGAAGGCACGCTACAGACAAAGAAAAATGTCAGGTCTGCATCCTGATTAGGGATATTCGACTACAGCAGCTGTGAGACAGTTTAGGGAAAAAAAATAATATTTATGGATTTTGAATCCAAACTAAACCTATTTGTAAGCATTTGGAGCTCAGCTAGCATTCACTTATGCAGGCAACATGAAGACCACTCAGTCTGGGCATGCATCTCTGCAGTGCCCCAGTGCCAGCAAGCCCACTCTGTGCTGCAGCTGGAGGGGACGAAGGCGTCACAGCTGCTGGCTCTCTTAGGCCAGTGGTAAACCACAAATTCCCAGGAGCCAGGGAGGAAACAGGAGAGAGGGTGGCTCTTTCTAATAATCTTGGAGTGGTGAAGGACAGCCCTAGCATCATGTCTTAAAAATAAAAATGTACTCTCAAGTGATCCTTTTACCTAAGCAGCACTGCCAAAAGGCTGTATAATACTCACTTTTGTAAGACTGAGGTTTCTACATTGCCACAAGGGATATCAAAAGACTACATCCAATAAATTAAGCCAGATCTTTTACACTCCTTATTACTTATTCTATTCCCATTTACCCACATTTTAGTGGGTAAAATTCCAGCCTTCTACAGAGTAGATGCCAAATGATGGAGAGAGAGAAAAAAAAAAAAAACACAAGCATTTTAAAACCATAAATATATCAGGAAAAATAATATTTTTAGGCTTAATCCAAGACTGAAGGTGGAATTCATGACCTTGAGTCCTCTGGATACTTACGGAAGGATGGGCACCTCCCAAAAGAAGCTACAGCCCACTAGATGTCCTGCAGCTCTATCTTGTGACAACAGCCAGACAGTCCCAGTGGTAATGCCTTACACATGTAGTTGACTTGAACAAGTCTGGATGACTAGATTAGCTAAGAAGTTTAAAAAAAATTAAAGTCATTAAAGCTAAGAAAGTGCTAAGGCATTTAAACTTATGGGCCATTTTCATTACTGAACTACTAGTTATCTTTCAAATCTGTTCTTTTGGTAATCTACAAATGTTTCTTTTCAGATACAAAATCAGGAAAGTGTGACAGCAATGATGCTTCCAGAATAGTGACACTGAAATAGGAGGTTATACTAACTAGCCTTTTTTTTTTTTTTTCCTCCATAAAGCTCCTATAACATCTATACACACAGAAACCCATATTTGCAAGTGAAAACAGTTGCTGATGTGTGCAACTGTTTATTCTGAATATGGAAATAGACATCTGCATGGGCAAATGGATATGAATGCAAATTTTCTCCTAAACTTTTATACAGACAGGTTTGATTTAAAGTCACAAAAGCTTTTTACAATCTTCCCAGTGATTTCAGGGCGTTCGACCACAGATGTTATTTCCAAACCACAGCCACCCCTCCACGGCTCTTAAATATCAGGCTAATTTTTCTTTCACTTATATCACAGTAAAACTGATCCTGAGTCAAATCAAGCCCAAATACTCTAAGAAGAGATCAAGAAGTAGTCCTTACAGTCACTATGCAATTACACATGAATCACACTGTTAGAAATGCTCTCCTGCAGTGGATATTTACAAGCAAAAATACTATGTTTTTTTTTTTCCAGAAAAAAAAATCAGTTTAAATGGAAAAACTCCAAACTTTTAAAATCCATGTGAATATGTGAAACCGCTACACCAAAAAACAAACAAACAAACAAAAAAAACCCACTTTCAAAAAGCTTTAACACCTCTAAGAGTTACATTTTTACATTTTTCTGATGATGATGATAAAAGATAAGAAAAACCTAAAGCTGAAAGTTAGATATCTGCAAAGATTTGAAAAACTCTATGTTAATGTTGCTGGGTTTTGTTTTGTTTAAATCTGAAGAGTCACAATAATTAGCAGATTTCTAGGTTGCCCTCGGGCAGAAGAAAACCACCAACCCTCTGATGTTGTCAAAGAGCTACTGAACATTCAATTCATCTCTGTCTTCTTCCATACTTGCTCCTCCACAGCTTGTCTGGGCCCTTGATCTACCGTTCTGTGGACTTCAGGGGATCTTCTGCTTAAAAATTCCTGGGCACCACATGGTTACCCATCTGCCTGAATCAGTTTCAAATCGATGGTCAGGTCTCACATAGAGCTGGAATGCAGGCAAGTTGCCAAGGAGCAGCGACATTCAATACTGCTTTGGATGGCTGCTCAGCACAGGACAGGATGCTTATTTTCTTCGCTACTTTATGTGTATTTTCCAAATCCTCCCACGGTTCATCTAGACAAAGTGAATGCTCTGTTCCTTTGGTTTAGGTCACAGTACTTCAATAAAGTGAGTTCCTCTTCTTGTTTTGTTGACAAATAAAGTCAGAAGCAAGTTTCATTTTACAGTCACAGGCAATGCGGGAAGAGATTTGTAGCCAAATGCCTACTAAGAGAGAATGTAACCATCTATAACTATCCAGAAGAATTAAAAAGTAAGGAAAGGTAGGTATTATTGAAAATAATGCATTTAGTAAGCCATTGAAGTATAAATGGAAATAAACAAAACACAAGCAAAGAAAGGCTAAGACCATACAGAAAAGGCTTAGCAGTATAATCGGTTAAACCCCCAAAGAGATGAAAACTGTACGAGGCAAACTATATAATCTCAAAAGTTCATGCATGAAATAATAGACAATAGGTAACAGATTAGATTAATAATCTTAACAGGTCTTCTACATGTCTGATTTTCACACTGAGCACATCTTGCATCTCTTCATGCTGGATCTGTTAAATGAACAACAAAAATACTTATTTCACCAATCTTTCTTTGCACAGTGCAAAATATTTATGTTTTGTCTTTGTGTTGACATGCAAATGGCTTTGGCTACAGATCAAGACTAGTATTTGCAAATGACTACTTTTTTTCCTGTATGTTAGATAGCTGCATCTGGTCAAAACAGCAAACCATCTCACAGGTCATTAAAAATAGATTTTTCTGCACTTCAAAAATCATTTTATAGTAACTGTATGTTGAAAATATGAATGGTTTCCTTCATGTCTCTATGGCATTGTATTTCTGTTACTCCCTCATGGACAGCTCCATGTGTGTATGTACATGCACATACATATTTATGTGTATATCTGTGTGTATATAAATTATGCACCTCATAAAAGCATTATATGATGCATCCTTCACTTGCCTTGAAAAACAGACCAAGCAAGCTAATGTATTTATTATGTATATAACGTATATACGTATATAACGTATTAATTTTTAGAGCTGTGGCATAGTTTTCAATCTGTCTCCCAATTAAAATAACTTAAGAGGAGAAAATGAATTTTAAGAAGTATTGTTCTTATTCTGCATAAAACATTATCATAAGAGAAAATCAAGAATGATTTTGCTAATATGAAACATGCTATATGAAACATGCAAAGTTGTGGGTTTGGGTTATTTTTTTTTCCTCTCCATCTTTCCCATGACAGGGAAAAGATTCACCAACAACACGACTTGCCTAAACTCAGTTATTAAGTGGATGTGTTTCTCTGGATATTTCTCTGTTAATCGTCTCATGGGGTTTCTAAAGAGGAGCATCAAGGGCATACTCTGAGAGTAAGCAGCTTCTCTGCAGTCATTCAGACAACGAGGAGGACTTACTCATATAAGATCTTATCTTTGCTGATTATAAAAGGCTCTGTGGGGGAAATAATTTGTATGATCGCATTTCTAGTGGCCATTGTTATTATTTAGGTAGTGTATACTTTATACAGTTTTCTTTTTTAAATGGCAATGAATCTAATCTCTAAATCTGAATATTCCTAGAGAAAGCTTAATTTCATATTAATTAGTCTGCTAAGTCATTATTACCTATATATATATATTTAAGTTCAATAATATCTTAATCACTCCTTTTAAAGTTCTGCTTTCTTATTTAGTAAATAGTTATCCTGTTTCTTTCATCTTCTGTGTAACCTCCAGAAATTATTAAATTTTCCCAAGTCTGTTTTCTTTCAAACAGATAATGGAATTATCTATTCCATTATTCTTCTAAAAATCGTAATTATTTCCATCTTGACATCCTGGTCCAATGGAACTTGTCAATGCTACTTGATAGAGAATACAAAAGTTACACAAGACCTAAGCATAAAGGTTAAGCACAGACAGCTATTTCAACTAGCAAACATTCCAAGTAAAATGTTAAAATATTTTTTCTTCACAGTAGGAAGAGACTTAAAACTTTATTATTATTAGCTATTTTTCTTACTCATTTTTAGCATGCATTAAATTAATTAATATATAGTATTCCTGGTCCAAAATGAGTCCTGCAAAGCATGATTTTACCCTGCATATTTGCTCATGATGTTCAATTATCTCTTTGATTCTTCTGCCAATTTTGACCTTATACAATGAATTCCCAGGTTATGATTTTACTAAACAATTTAGTGAGATAAGCTTGAAAAACAGTTATTTGACCTTTCCAGATTAAATGGATCCAAATTAAAATATAAGCATTCAATATAAGTTTTTTAACTTAATATTTAAAGCCTGATCTCTCTTATTAAATTCTTCTCTCAGTACTTTATTTTATTAGAACTAACAGATTTTTACCTGAGTGAAAAGTTAATTTCTAATTTTCAAAAAACAACAGAGATTAATTTTATGAAATGATGGCAAAGGTAAATTTCACAGTCAAATGTCATTATGATTTCAGTTTTATTTCAGACACAGTTGTGCAGACCATAACAAAGAAACAGATTCTTCCACAAATTAAAGACAAAGCCCAAGTTTGGTGATATATGGTCAGCTGCAAATAAACTAATATAATCTTAGACTTGGCAAAAGTGTAGGTTTTCTCTGCTAAGTAGTAGAGTAAGAAATTTTAGGGTTTATATTATGGGGAGAATGTTTTTGAAGTCATAAAGAATATATCCATGTTTCACATCATTAAGAATACTGCAATATACTAAGATAATTCCTTTGTATGGAATTCATTTCAATTCCTTCAAAATAGTAACAATATTTTGAACTAATTTATAGCATTTCATCTAAAGATTTCAAAATATTTCACAGCAGTGTCTCTACAATAAATAATGTTAGCTTGATTTTTTTTCTAACACACTTTATCATATACTAAGTTATGTTATTTCTCTTATAAAAGAATTAGAATCACTTTCTGCAAAATCTGTTGATATTATCTAAAACTCCAGTGTCTTGAGATTAAGAATCAAAATCTACTCTGTATTGCACTAGTATAGGAAGTCAGCGTGATTTCTAAGGCTCCACTGAGTAAAAGAAAGCTGCTCTTTTCCATCACAGTTGGATTCCATAAATAACTGGATATTCAATGGCAGGTCTTATGAACATGCTGCTTAAGGTAAACTAAATATGACCTTTCTAGCAGCTACCATATTACAGAGTAAACTAGTGTTGTTATAAAGCTGAGGCAGCTTCTCCCTCTTTGCAAATCCACGCTCCATTTTTCACTTGATGACATATCAGCATGAAATACAAGCCTCTCCACAAAATGTTACGTGCGGGATTTTATTGCAGCATAAGGAAAGCAATCATTCTTTGGAGAGACTAAAGACAATATACTACATTCTAGCAGCCTAATTATTTTCTGAATTTTTGGTCTCCATCTTTGGAAAATAGAAACTATTTCTAACATATTCATGAGATAGCAATGGTAACTATAATTTTAGACATAGAAACTGACAACATTTACAAATTTTTACATTAGTTTTATACTAGGGGTTCAGTTCCATCACAAAGATGCACAAAAGATCTGGAAACAAGTTTCCAGAATGGGTAGATCCTGACACTTGCTTTTGCCAAACTGCTTCATAATTATGCAGTCAAACAGTAACTTGGCTGAGTAGTTGCTTTCCAAAAAGGGAAGATCTGAATTTCAGACTAAAAAAGCTAATGTGGTCCAAAATTAAACACAAGAAACCAGAGAGTCCTGCAGCACTCTTCAACTGCTACTGACTGAGGGCCTTTGAGTGACCTTTTGCAATAAGTAGCCCGTATCTGTCTAGATCACTTTGCATGTTATTCACATCTCACAAAAGAGATTTATAGATGGCAACCTTAACAGGACAGTTAAATAGCATCTACAAAATGTAATGGTAAATACACATCAATTATGACATAAAAGTAGTATCCTATATATATATTCTATATATATGTAATTTATTTGCACATATACATACAGTTGCAAATTAAATATAGACATATAACCCTCAGAAAACACTGTTTTGTAGACCACAAATTCTTAAAAAAAAATCCACCTGTTTTTTAAAAGGAATAAAACAGGACAGAAAACGTTTTTGTTCACTATTTACACCTCAAAAGACAAAGCAGAAAACATTATTTTTAACAGCCTTTTCTGCTCTATCACATCCAAACCCTACTCTAACTGGGTGCAGGAATAAAACACTGCACTATGAACCTTAGAGGTATTCAGGAATCTTATTTACAAGTAAGTCACATAAAAACATAATCTGTTCTTTGCCTCCCAATTTTGTAAAATTGCTGTCATGCAACACTGTTACTTGCTCGATGCAGAGTAACAGTATTAAGCAGTCTCCAAGACACCAGGGAATAATGATCTTGGGAAATTTCAATATCGCGGGTATATTTGACTTTCATATGCATGCTGCCAAGGTTCCCACAACAAGCAATGTGACCATGAATTAGCATTAAGTTCAGTGCTGCTCCCATCCCCAGAGTGCTCCGTTCGTGGTATATGACAAGCACTAACAATTTACAGCTCTGGGCCTCTCCAAGCTCTGAGCGTGACAGCCAGGAGACCCCCTTCGATACGGCGTGACAGATCAGCTCTTCTGAACACCCACTGAGCTCAGCAAACACATCAGCCGTCGTGACTGCAGTATTACAATGCAGCTTGGTGACTGAACATCATTAGCACAACTGTATCAACAGGAAAGTTATTTTTCTGAAGTCATAGGAGATCTGTAATTCCTAAATTCACCTCAAAGCACATGCTTTTATCTGTAATCAATGCCTGTCACATTAATAATAGACGAGTAATGTATGTCAATGGGGCCAAAGAAGCGCTTCCTTTGGTGAAACACATAAACACAACAGCCTGCATTTATTACAGCTTAGAAAGATTTTCAATCTGGTCTTACCTCAATGTCACCACTTGACAGTATACAAGGGGTGAATAATATCACACAGGGTTATTGCCCTTAACTAGAAGGGACTCACTCAGTGCTGTAGGACTTTACTGCTTTTGAAGCAGAGGTTGGATATTAAGAGAGGCAAGTACAGATAACAAGCACAAAGGAAACTTGTTTCCCTAAAATAGATCTTGCTTTTCCTCAAAAAATTACAGCTAATATTTTTAAATACTTTTATAAAGAGCAATCAAGCTCTTTCATGTGTCATGTTATGACCAAGTTCTTGGTAAAAGGCTCTAGAAATCCTGTATGAACTGTATTTTATTTTCCCAACCCGGTTACGTTTTTCAAAGAAGTGAGGAGAAATGGGTTACAGAACAGTTAGGAGCACTAACCAAAGCTTCATTATTGCTTTTTCAAGCACCTTGCAGGCAGGTTCAGTGCAGGTCAGTGTCTGTTAAAACTTTACAAGATTGGAAAGTTAATGGCTCACATCTGCAATTTTAAATTATTCAGTTACCACTTGAGTATGAAGAGCAGACCCAGCAAACAATGGCTAATACAAATCATGCATGTTTCATAAAGGAAAACCACACTCTCAGAAGTGCATTCATACCTGAAAAGAGAGACTGTGTTTTCAAAATCATTTAAGACCTGCTCTTCCTAACATCACTTTAACTTTCGTCAGTAAAACCTCCAATTGACTTGAATAGGAGTTTTATTCAGGAACCGCAGACAGATTCCAATCTACAATATAATAATAATAATTCAAGTTATTGCATTCAGGTTATAAATACAGGACGGGGAGAAGAAGAGCCTGTTAATGGGTTGGACCCTCTACCCTATGGCTTCTGTAACTGCCCCTCAGCACAAACACCTTTTGATGCTTCCTTCTGCTGGAAAGGCAGACAGAAATGGAAGACTGTATGCTATCCAGAAACTCATCAGGAACAGGGAGGCAATCATGGGTATTACAGTGATGATACACACTCCAGTTTCCAATTAGAAACCTGGGACAAGTTGGAGACTGTCACGTCTGAAATGTGGCTATCCATCAGAAAGGAGACTAGCAGAGAGATACTGAACACAAACCCAGAAAAGGAAAGAAAATGGGAAGTACTGAAATGTGCGTAACTTATACTACAGTTTGTGGCATTTTACTAGCAGTTAACAAGTTTAAGAGCCTGGCTCCCTCTTAGGCTCTGGTCAGTCATTATTTTAAATCAGTTAGGACAGAAACAAAATACATGTTTACTGTCAACAGAGTGCCTGCTCTAACTGTTGTCAGTACTATTCACAGTAAAGCTTGTGAGGCAGAGAGAAGAGCAAAGCAAACAAGCAGGAATAAAAGGTAAGTCCCAAACATCCAAAGAAGTGCTTAGCAGGAAATGACAGTGTTGAAGCTTCATCTATGAAGAAAGGAAAATTTCATTTTAAATCAATGCATCATAAACATCTCAGATAGACAGAGTCACCATAACAGGGTAGCCATAAGCTGTTAACTCTAGACCTGTTTTTCAGCTGAATCAGGCAAAGTCGATATTTTCATAACTCTGCTACATTGAAACTGCAGCTCACAGGGCTGTTAGTCATTTCCTTGCACTTTTTTTTTTCTCTTTCTATAATTGGTTCCCTATCCTTGACTTGGGAAGATAGCACTATGTAACATTGTTCTGCTAGCAGAATATTTGTTCCTCTGAGGAATTAATGGTACTACTCTCTATAAAAATGTCTCTATTGAACCAACACAGCCGCTCTTTTAACCCAATTACAGAACAGTCATCCAGGAATAGAAGATGACTTTTAAGTTGGGAGCACACACATCCCTACATAAATGCTACCTTTCTTCCAGCTGTGGAGTCATGACCCCTCAGGAGCCAAGTCATTTAAAAGTGCCCCCAGCTACTGCAGAACCTGTCAGCTGATGAGACTTGCTACTGCACTCTGTCTTCAAAGGAACTCTTTCATTCCCAAAGATATTAGCAGGGAGTTAAAGTCATAAATTCCCTCTGCTTTCTTTTGCAAGGTGGTTCCTTCTTTCCCAGTTATAAGGTTAAAAACGGAGAGATTGCTCCTGTGAAGTCACAGTAAATCAGATGTGAAACTTGCAGACTTTTTGCCAAAGTCACTATTTGCCCGTCTGCATTTCCCTCCAAATAAAGGACATGCAATTCTTAGAGAAATAGCTGGGTTTCACGCACAAAAAAAAAAAAAAAAAAAAAAAAAAAAAAAAAAAAAAAAAAAAAAACCCAAAAAAAAAAAAAAAAAGCAATGAAATACCCGTAAAAGATACACTGGTAGAAAATGTTGGTCCGTACCATGGAACGATGACTGAACAGATTTTGTTTGCAGGTGCCTTGTTTTGCTGTTCTTCTGAAAAGCTGGTTCAGTAGTTTTGAAGTTAAGAATCCTGACAGGATTTGCTAGGCCTAAAGAGCTTTAAAAAAATTGAGAGAGAGAGAGAGAGAGAGAGAGATACTGCAATAACATTTACTTCATTAAACAGATACATTTGCAAACTCAAGCAAAGGAGAAATGTTCCTTAGGGGATACTTTGCTTATTTAAGAAATGACAGGTACAGTAGGCCAGAACATTCTCAAACACATCATTCATTGCCTTTACCATAGTAAGTACAGTATCATTATTTACTATAGCAATCAGCCGCCTTAGGTTCCTGCTTAAGGGAGGGAAATAATCTCTTTCCACTATGTGTACAAAAAGTGTTTTTCAACCCATATTCTAACACATCAGCAAAATTTACAAAAGGTTATCAGAGAAAGACAACTTTCAATCAAAAATCACAGAATCATAGAATGCTTAAGGTTGGAAGGGACCTCTAGAGGTCATCTAGTCCAACCCC
>NW_010580576.1:0-21983 GCF_000705375.1 Tinamus guttatus | reverse complement strand
CCAAAAGCCTTGGTGAAGTCGACATAGACGACATCCACCGCTCTCTCCTCATCTATCCAGCCGGTCATTCCATCATAGAAGGCTATCAGGTTAGTCGAGGAGGATTTCCCCTTGGTGAATCCATGCTGACTACTTTTGAACACCTTCTTGTCCTCCATGTGCCCGGAGACAACAGGCAGTATGAGCCGTTCCACCACTTTTCTGGGGACAGAGGTGAGGCTCACCGGCCTGTAGTTGCCTGGGTCCTCCTTCTTGTTTTTTTTTGAAGACTGGCATGACATTGGCCTTCTTCCAGTCCTCCGGCACCTCCCTCATTCTCCAGGATCTTTCAAAGATGATGGAGAGCAGCTTAGCTATGACATCCGCCAGTTCACACAGCACTCTGGGGTGCATCCCATCAGGGCCCATGGATTTGTGGGTATCGAGGTTCCTTAGGTGCTCTCTGACCTAATCTAGTCTTCCTCTAGTCTAGTCTTCCTCTCCCCTGGCTTCTTCTCTTGTTCTAGGGCCTGGGACTCTAAAGGGTTGCCCATAAAAGGTACTTTTATGACATTTCTATAATATTGCATAGAAGTAAAATCTGGCACAAGCAGACATGTGATTGATATTCTTATTAGCAAAGCAAGATTAACACTCTTATTGCAAAGATGGCCAAAAATCAAAATTGATATAAATCAAACCTTGTCAAAGAAGACAAACTAAAAATATCCTTTAATGCTATAACAGCAAAAGAAGAAAGAAATGAAAAGTATATTGCTAAAAGCAGAGATGAAAGATAATCTAAACAAAGCTTAAAATTGAATTAATATATTCCCCCTCCCTTTTTTTTTAAACTTAACTTACAAAGGAAGCAATACACAAGCAGGTATTATTCTGTGAAGAAAAATAATCATAGTCCATGAATCAGGAAAAATTGATACAAATTACCGCATATCCAGTAGTAAGCACAGTAATAAATCTTCAAAAATGGAGGTCTTTTTTAAAAATATAAGTAGCAAATTAAAGAAGAGGTGGAAACGATTCTTGTAATTACCTTTATCTCAAATGTATGGAAGCTTATAGTATTAATTGTGGATTACAAAATTATTAAAGGTATAGAGATAAAAAGAATGTGTGATAAAATCCAATATTGGGTAGCAAAAATAACTCAGTTCAGACTAATTATCTCTCTTTAATAAAGAAAGATTTCCCCACTTACAGAACAGAAGACAGCCTACCTTACCTATCGGTAAGCTTGACATCATCATTTTTGGGTTTTTTTTTGACAGTCAGTTGAACACCTTTCAAGAGGGAAAGTTCTCTGTGGGTTGTTACACAAATCAATCAGTGGCCAGCCACAACCTAGCAGTGTCATAAAGGCCACAAACCCTGCCACACAATTCCTCACCAAGGCATTTCTAATAAAGCTTGGGAAGCAGCAGATCTATTTTTCAGATATTTTAATGCATTCATATATTGTTAAGCTTATCAAGAACTCTGTAGAACTGTAGAGAACTCCATAGTATGAACTTCAAGAAAAAAAGAGATTCAAGATATCGGCTTGAGGATAAAAGAAAAGGAATAACAGAAAGAGACCATGCCAATAATGAGGGAGCTCGATAGCTTGATATTGGAAAAATCAAATAATTTTATTCAGACATATTTAATCCACAATTTAGACACAGAATAAAAACAACCCCTAAAGAGTCAAAACAGCACCTTATTTTTGTTATTAGGTGCATGAGCCTCTCTAGCTCAAATCCTTCCAGCTGGTCACCAGCTAATGAAAATGCACAGAAAAGAATACGAAGGAAAGATTAACTCATACTGCTCACTGTAAAAAAATCCACTGCAGGCATTTTGACTTCAGTGTTGGACTTATTTTTTTTTTTTTTCTTCAAACAAGTGTAAACAGAATCACACTCTTCCTGTATTCTACAAGCTTCTCTCCACTAAGAGCAAGTCTCACACTGCTGAGACTGCAATTAAACTTTAACAGTTCTTACCTTCCATTTTACAATTCACATACCTTAAAAAAGAATAATACGTCAAGCCCATGGCTAATTATGAGTCACAACCAATTTTTTCCCTTCTCTCCAATACAGACCTTGTAATATCCATCATTATTTTAAATTATTTACATCAGAGTTACTGAATGCAAAAGCTATGCTTATTGGAAATTCTATTGGTACACAAAATAGCTCTACAATATATTACCGCTTCCTATTGTATTGGACTTATTACTCCATATTTCAAGTAGAAGTAAATATTCCCCTTGTGGGAAAATACTGTCTATTTGTATAAGACATAATGATATAAGGTAAATCGTGCTGTTGGTTTGAGTTACACATGCAATAGACCTCAATAATGTACTATTTCCTTTTGTATATAATGCAATCCTAAGGAAAACAATTAAAAAAGGTGTCTGAAATTTCCTTTTATTCTTTTAAAGTCTATTGCTCACATTTTTGCATCACCAAATTCCATTATCATTTTCATTCAGAGTAATATCCCAGTAGGCTTTCCAAACAGATTTTTTTTGTTAATATAATCCTCTGATTAAAAAGCAAAATCAAAACAAAACAAAGGTTACTGATTCTAAAACATATCAAACAAAAACACCAGAAACAATGAAGTATTATTTTCAAAGATCCCTGATTCACTTTTACTTACTTTTTTTCCTAAAAGGAAAAACTTTCCTCAAAACAAGATTTCTTGATAGTAATACATAACAAGAGATGTTTTTGCTATTTTTCATATTGATTCTGTCTAATGCTGAATTTTGCCATGCAGATTTTCATTGACTTTAGTCTCACCAGAAGGAATCTCTTTCTCTAGATGTTTATTCATACATTTTTCATTGCAGGTCACAAAGCAGCAAGGTACAGAAAAAGCAAACATTCCAGAACACCTTAGCACAGGCAGGCAAAACTCATGCTGGTGGCATATCACTGTGTACACCTCATTAACTGATGAACTAACAAATATAAAGACAAGAACATAAAGTAGATAGTCCCCCAAGTGTATCCAGGCAAAGTTCATTACTACAAAAATGCAATGAAAGAAAACAGTTTTGACAAGATGTTATTGAGAATGATGCAGATAGGGCTGATCCATCTCAGGGAAGTAGAAGCCCATTTCAACGAGAAGCAAATATCTGTGTTGGGTTCGAAAAACGGACCCAACTTCTGCTAGCCCTGAGGAAGTTAAAAATAAAATAAAAATAAATATAATATATAGATACTATCTATATAATATATTTCTCTCTAGTCCTGTTCCTGATACCAGTTATTTCCAGCCAAGAGACTCTATTAAGCTCTTGTTCACTCATTCACTAGAAAAGCAGAATACTTTTTTTAAAACTTCACACAACTGAAAATAAAAGGTTCCCCAAAACCTATAAAATCTAATCATTTCATTATGTCCATACTTAAAAGTTGCCTCTGTGCATGCAGAATCAGATTAAACTCTTTAGAGGGGAAAAAACAAACGGATATCCTAATGGTGTGAAGACAGTAAATCCCTAATTATATCTTAAAGAAGAACTTCATCATACAACAGGAAGGCAATGTGACACATTCACTTCCAAGTTTCAGTAGAGGAGCTTCCTTTTAGAAGTCAATTTAACCTAAATTCCTTTTTCCAACTTAGACTTTGCTAACTGGAAACACAAGAGTAAATACAGCCTCTCCGTCTAATGCAATATTCTGAAAGGATTAACTAAAATCTATCTGAGCAAACATAATATCATTATACATTTTTCAAGAAGACTGAAGGATTATTAAGTGCTCTAGGATTTTCTGACTAGAGAAGCAAGATACTTTGGGACATGTCTCAGCCTGCATTAGTGGCGTTTTTATACATTTGTCTAATCAACTAGATTATCAGAAAGGTAAATTCATTCAGAAAAACAGTTCTTAAGATGCCACAATAAAATACAACAAACCCTAAAGAAAATTTCATTTCCAAAATTTAAAATGATGTTTTATATACATAAACAATTGACAATATACTGTAATCCCCAATTATGGCCCCCTTTTTTTTCTCCTATTGTTCTACAAATCTGATAATATTTCCTAAGTGGAGAAAAAAAAAGCAAATTACTTTTTAGTGGAAGATAATGCTCCTCTCTCATTTTTAAAAAAGCAGCATAGTCACAATATATTAAAAACTTTAAAACTCCAGTGAAACTAACAGTCACCCACTGATTTTTAAAATATTAATAGTTAGTAGGGAGGACAACTAAAATTATAACACTCAAAGTGTGCTTAATGCACATGCTGATATCTCTCCTTGTTGCAATTTGTGATATAACCCGCAATGAGAGCTTTGGGAACTAAAAGTTAAAGCCTTTCATGGATTAAGAGGAAATTAATTTCCCTAAAAGAACCATTTATTTGACAGCCACTCAAGTAAATCCACTGACTATTTTTTAAAGAATAAATCTACTATATGTGCAACTTGCAAATGCAAGGTGTTTACCGATTCATTTGCAAAGGATTTTTTTTTACCTCTTTTTATTTTCCTGTGCCTTTGAAGCCTTCAATGGGGGAAAAATACACATGAAGGAACCTAGATCTTCCTTTATGTCTTCAACATTCCTTACAGAAGTTAAAAAAAAAAAAAAAAAAAAAAAGAGCCTACCATGGTGGTACAAGAAAACAGAAGGTTCAGGTAACAGAAGGTTACTTTAGAGGTGCTGCTGGTCAGGGTACTGGCAGAACATTTCTTTCTTTTTTTTTTTTTTTTTCTTTTTCCTCTCTCTCATTTTTTCCCTTTTTCTTTTTAAAAGGATAGTCCAGGGTCAGATGAGTCCAGAGGCAGTTTCAGAGACCGGCACCAGTGCAGGTGGGAGCCAAAAGACAGCCAAGAACCACGAGCATCTCCCAGAGGTGCTGCACAAGGAGCACTCAGCTCCAGAGGGGAGCAGTTTCGTGGCTCCAGGCCTGCTCACTAATAGCATAGCTGCTAAGCAGACTGAATTTCCAGGGAGCCCTGCAGTCAGAAAGCAGGATATAAAGCAGGCTCTATGATTTTACTGCACTTTTTTTTCAGGGTTTCCACTTTGCTCCCTTTTCCAGCTCTACCCTCTCACACCCTGAGATTTAACCCCGGGGTAATACCTATCAACACCTTGTTTCTCCATTGGGTTCCTACTTGAAGCACAGCATTTCTGCAGGGTTGGTTAGGGTTATGTTTTTCACACATTTACAGCAAGCACTAGAATGAAAAATAAAATAAGAAAAAAAAAAGAAAGAATAAAAAGAAGGACCTGTTCGCTTTTCCTGTGTTTTGTTATATGCTTATTCTTACTTTTTTTTCAGTATATCTAAGGTTTATGACTGCTGGGTAACTCCCTCCTGATATGAAAGAAAATTTTAGTGACCCATAAAAAATAGAATTTAATTCATTTATTTCTGTTACCATTAATTCCTAGTGTGACCATCACTGCTCACCGCAATTTAACACATACTGCACACTTTAATATAGCTGAAGCAATGGGCTCTAGATCCTTTGAACAAATGACCGTACTGAATAGTCTGTTCAAGTGAGTGACTTCTCCTATTTTTCCTTTGTCGCGCAGGGAGCCATATGTGAAAAGGCTGCTTGAAGGCTGTCCTTGGACTCATGAGGCTTACAGGATGCAGCATTAAAGTTGATGATGTTTAGAATTTGTTGGCTTCTTTTCAAACACACTGCCAGGCGGTGAGAGCTAAAGTGTAAACGCTTTAGCGGGGGTGGGAGGGAGGGGTTTAAGCAATTTTTCCCTTTTTAAAACCAGAAGCATTACTACAGGCACATTTACAAAATCAAGTGAAAGATTTCTTAGGGCTGCAGGGAAAAACTGCTTTGTTCCTGTGGTCTGATGAAGTCAAATCCGGATCAGAGCAGTTTATTGATTTATTAGTGACATAATTAACTGCAATCAGCGAGCTATACATTGGGGATCGATGCTGGCAGTACAACAGATAAGCCGCACTACTAGGCATTTACCAGGCGTTATTAAGCACCGATAAGCTCTAAACTCCATTTATAACTAATCCCACAAAGCTGCAGCTGCACACAGGCCTACCTGCACGTAACCCCCTCCAGGAACTGGGAAGTCCAAGACCACAGACCCTTTTCTGGGAGATTATACCCACCTCCTTCCTGCGTAGCTGATGCAGGCGTCTGCACTCCTGTGCCCCTCTCTGCATGCTCATCTGCAGGCCTGAGGCCCTGCAAGGAGGAGCAGGTGCTGCTAGCTCTGCATTAAATTCAGTAGTTTTAAACGAAAAAAAAATGTGAATGCCTATATCAAAAAAAGTTTCAGAATCAGCCTCAATCAACCTTTTTTTTTTGTCTCCTTAGTACACTTTTTCATATAGGCTACATTAAAAAGGAGCACATTTCAAGTTGTTTGCCCCAAAGTACACAGAGCATTTCATATTAAATTATATCACTGCAGGGAAAACATGTTCCATCTATATAAGAATTTCCAGTACAGCCTAGATTGAACGATAATAAAGTGTTTGTCTGACTTTCTACACTGGCCTCCTTTTGCTGCCAATGTCCTTGAAAACAAGAAATATATTGCTGACTTTACTGCAAGCAGTTCTCTAATTCTTAGGAAATCTGAACTTTTCCTTTTTAGTACATTAAGCATCCTCACTACCACATTCTCAAACTTTGCTCTTCCAGCAAAAACAGAACACACACACACACCACAGTGCTTGTCTGTACTGTATCTTTTCAGGGCCCAATATGTATTGTTTCAATTCCATTAAAAAAGACATGCAAATTAACAAGAAGTTATCATAGAACAGGTACAGCTTTGATGGATTTTATTGCCTGGAAATCAGTCTTCCTCACAAGTGTCCTGATAAGTAATAGCTCCTAAAAGACCACTGCCAGAAGTGGTCCAAGATCACCCTGTGATACTATAGCTACCTACACAGATGCATACATGCCATAATACTGTGCTACATTTATGCATCTAAGCAGTACAGAAGCAGATAGTAGGAAATGGATTATTGTAGCTACTCATAAGCAGAAGCTGTCTGTACTATTCCCAGGCCAAGGATGTCAGAATTCACACCAGAACAAGGAGATTCACAGAAAGGAAGGCAGCCAAGAACCAGCTGCCTTTCCTCGCTCATAGTAGCAGCCATCCTACACGTTCTGCTGGGGAAACCAGGCAAGTCTGAGAGACGACGGGGGTGCCAGGCAAGTGAGCTGCCCTGGAGCCCTCTGCCAGCACCGGCTGCGTTTACGTCCACGAGCCTCCCTGCGCCTCCATCTCCCCGCTGAGCAGTCTGACATTCCCCACACATCCATAGGTTTGACCTGGCTGAGAGCACAAACAGGACCAAAAAAATCAATGGCAAGTTTCCGAGATTTCCATCCGCCTCTGCCATACCTCGAATGATGTTTTTCTTTGAAGTTAGGAATGAGCAGTTAGTAGTAAGCATGGCTGTACAAATGGGTAGCCTTTAATAAGCTTAACCTTCTGCTATGTATTGTTCTCATTTGGGTAAAGAAACTGCATGAAAAGACTGCCTATGGCAATCAGAAGATTTTCTATGTATTTTTATTATTATAGTGGACTTTGCAGAAGCCCTAGACAGATCACCCCTGAGATCAGACCAGATCAGACCAGACAACCAGCCCCACATCTCTGTCTGAGAAGAGTTTGAAGATGCAGAAGATGTTTGAAGATGTTGTAATTCCCAGGAAGGGAGATATTGTAAAGGTTGCCCAAATTCTGAAAAACATCCTAAAGCTTTAACATCATCTGCTCATCTTGGACATCTCTTACATTGCGAGAAGCACAGAAGTCTTCAAAAAGCACATGCTGGTAAAAAGTGACTGACTTAACCAGTAACAAAGTACACAGCCTACATTCAACTACAGTTAGGTCAGAAACTACTAGATATTCAGCAAACTACAAGAAACCAATTCGTAGTCTCAGACAAACTCACTGAGTTAACTGCACTGACATTTGATTTGAACCAAATAACAGTCAGAATCTTTCAATTAACTTCTAAAAGCTTTGGATCAGATCCCCATGCAGCAGCAAAGCTGTAGGCTGAACTGCTATTTTTTTTTTCTTTGCCTTTTTCATCATCCCAGTGGAATGAGATTTAACATAGCAATAGTTTTGCTGTGTGGGGCAATTTTACAGTGGTATTTAAGTTTTATCTGAGGATTTGATAGTCTGAAAGTTATTTTATTAGATTTACTATTATGTTCTGAAAAAACTTTGAAATAAAATAGAAGCAAAGTGTCTACAAAAACATGTAGCAAACCAGCTGAGCTTCTTCAGTAAATCTGGTTTTATATCATATAAAGACACAATACTGTGGAGCAACTTGACATTTTTTTTTGCTCAAATTCTTGACATAATGTAAAAGTCAAACCCAATGATAGAATAAACCCTATAAACCACAAAAAACTCCTACAGAATCTAGTTAGCCAGACTCCAAAGTTATTTTTCTTTTTTCCACTTTTCTGAAAAATTTCAGTGTCCACCTATAGGACAGTAAGGTTTCTGGGCCACTAGACATGACTTTGTGGCACTCTACAAAGACTGTGATCTTCTATTGTATAATTTTCTTTCGCTGAAATTGTAAGTATGTCCTTAGCCAAGAATACCTGCTAATGTAGTATCCTTATGCAGTACCTAGAAATGAGAACACTCATCAGTCCTGACATTTTAAAGTAAATTACAACAGCTGTTCTGTATTGAGGGAACATTTTAATCAAATCTTCCTTTGATAAGGAGGAAAGGTAAACATGACTGAGACTGCTAATGTACATTCAAGCCCATTAAGTTTAAAAAGGGGCTGGTCAAAGTCTATGTCTAACTCTACAGCTGCTACATTTAGCTTTCAGACTAGCAAAGGCCTAGAAATAAGATTTTTTCCCCATCTTACTAAAGTAGGTTCTTAATAATGTTTTATTTAATTAGATTGCTTAATGCTATGCCTATTTTGCTTCTGAAGAAAGTCAGTTTTTATGCATTAGTGTTGGGAAAATTTTTGAAGAAAAATTGGACAGTCATTTGAAACATACAGAATATGTTCTTTCAATAACAGTGAAGAAACGTTCTTGAAGACTAAACCACTCAAGATCTTTAACTGGCTGTCCTTCTTTTCAGCAATGTCCAGCCAACAACTCACAGAGCTCTTCTTCAAGAAGGTAAAAGCTATTAAGTACTTCAGCTGATCTGAAGTGCAAGTCACCATTATTAATACTTAATCCCCACGCAAAAACTAAAGCAATCAGATGGAAAGCAGCTAAAATGAAAAGTGAATTTCAAATTAGTTCAGAGAAAAAACACCTACCATAACAGAAAAATCTACATAAAGGAAGACCTCAAAAAGTCTCTAAATTTTATACTAAACTAAAACATCTGTGGCTATTAGCCTGCAATTTCACATATTTGGACAGATTACTGTACTTGTGTGAAATGCAATCAACTTTTAAAGATTTCACTGCAGTTCACAGATGCTAAAGTAATTGTAATTAACATCTGATTTATCATTTCTTACGCACCAAGTTTGTATTGAAATGGGTGTTTTTAAGAATTCACAGCCAAGCCTTCAACTACTGAAATTTCTCTATTGTCACCAAATATCTAGCAATGGTTCAAGTAAAATGATTGAACATCTGGTTAGGCTGAAATACAGTTGTTCAAGGAGTCTAAGAAAAAAGAACAGCCTCTAGAGAGGTAAACAAAAAAAATGGAGCTGATTGCAGGTTTGTGAACCTGAGGCAGTCATTTGACTGCTTATCACTGTTTCATCAGTGTATCTTTATGCGCTGAATAAAAGCAGATTCTAGATTACTGCTTTAATCAGCATCATAAAACATCATGTTTCTCCTTGCTTCCTAGCAGCTGGTTTAAGAGGAATAAAAGGTTTATTTGATGGGTAAGTTGGAAGACACCCAAAGCCCTTCCTAGGTACTACTTTTGTATATTTGGGTTTTTAAAGCAAGATGGGAATTTTTACAAATCCTGCTAGTTTACAGTTTTCTTGGAGCACCAACTTTACTACAAAAAAAAAAAAAATCTCAAGATAAATTTGCTACCTGTGACACAAGAATCTACTCACCT
Organism: Tinamus guttatus; assembly: GCF_000705375.1. Next base: position 11,905 of record NW_010580576.1, on the reverse strand, counting down.
TGACTCATCTACTCAAACAGAATAATGGCAGTTACATATTGCATTGCAAAGTGGTAAGGTGGTGGTGGATCAGGTACTTCTCCCGACCTCATAAAGAAATAGAACATATCAAGGCAGATATGTGGGTATAGAGTTAGCTCACAAGGTAAAGTTATAGCCATTTAAATATCTTAAAAGTGATATTTCACTGCCTACATATTGCACCATTCAAATGTGCACATTAAACACAATCTCCTGATTTTCTGTCCTCGTATTGCAGAGAAGACCCATACAGACAGAGCAAACTGACTAAGCCTGGATGAAAGGAAATCTCTCGGGCATGGGTGTGAAAAAGAACCTGCTCCTACAGATTAATTGCATTACGGGATCCAGAAGAAATTTTACAGCCACAAGAGGAGAAGATTTTTAGAATCCCTTTCTGTCAACCTATTGTTGCTCCTACTGAAATCAGTGTTAATTGCATGTTGAAAATTCTGAAGAACAAAGTATGCACAAAGAAAGTTGCCTTAATAAATTCTCTCATATTTCTTTATGGTATATTCAGAATGACTTCAAATTAATAAAATGCTAAGAATAATGAGGCAATTCAGCAGAAGTTGCCTCTAATAACATATGCTCTATACATTTTCATTAAAGAGAAAAGGCATCCGGGGGGGGCATTAAAACTATTATGGGAATTTTGTGGTCATGACAGTTCCTAGAAAATGGAGTCTCTCCATGTCACCTTCTTTTTATGACATTCAAATTTCACCATGATGTATATGTTTAATATTGTTTCATATTCCCACTCACCAATAACTGCCAAAATAACCTTGACCTACTTGGAAAAAACTGTTGTCTGTCAATCATCATCTGATGACTTCAAAATTTTGAAGCTATGAGAATTTTATAGGACGAGCTCCTGAGTACAGAACCCTCTTCCAAGTTTTGTCAAGGTCCCCGATGCTGAAAACTCTTTTTAGAAATCAGAAACAAAGTATGGAAAAGGCAGCATGGATTTGAACATTGCATTATTTTTGTCTTCTGTGGACTAACGAGGGGGAAAAAAAAAAAAAAAAAAAAAAAAAAGGAAAGGAAAACGTAGAGGGGATACGAAAAATAATCATTATTGCATATTGTATGCCTAAATATTGAAGAATAGAAAAGCTGGCAAATGTGAGTGCTCTAAATGTTATTGGTGACAGAATTTTCCTTTCCTTTTGACCAAGAAGTCAAGAAAACACTTAAAAAATCTAAGAGATGTCAAAAAAAAATCTTAAAGTCCTTTGTGCCATCCTTGTGTCTTGTGACTCAACAAAGAGCTGTAAAACAGCTCTTAAAGTCAAGGTTATAGTTGGGGTAAGAGTCCCCTCTAGTGAATGCTCTGTAGAGTCACGGATTTGCTTCCCCATGCCTCACCTCAAAGATCCCGGTCCTCTTTGGTGATAAGCGCCACCCTTACGCTGCCACCCTTCCCTCAGAGATACTGAATTATCATTACTCTGAGCAGTACCTTCAACTTAGTTTGGGAACAAAAACAACACACAAAAAACAAGTCTTCTAGTCATTTCAGCTCAAGTTAGGTATTTGGTCACGGTTGAGGTAGAAAAGATAAACTCACCAAGTTCAATATTTAGAACATACAACTTGCAAAAGAGTCATTTTGCTGCATGCGAAAGGCCATTTTCCTTACAGTAAGGAAACAGCTTTCAAGTGGACTCACAACCTGGAGGGGTACAGTAGACTTAGGCATCTGCGTCCTGCAATATTGCAAAGGTCTTGGTATCAAGCTGCAGGTGCTAAGGAGACTGTCGCAATTAAAGCTAATTAGAACAGAATCCCAGAAAGCCCAAAATTTTGCCTGGGAACTCTTTGGCCCCACCAGGATTAGGATTAGCACAAAGCTATTTTACAGATTATTATTATTATTACACCCTGCCTATTAAAGGTACTGTACAGCAAGTCCAACAACATTTCTCATCATTTTGAAGACATGCATTATTTGAAAACAAACATAGAACACATCCTGTCTAATAAACCCACCCTTATCCATCAGAACATCCATCACAGACGCAGTAATTTGCTTCAGGAGGTTCTAAGGTCACACACACGTGCTTTGCCAGCTCATTATGGCCAAGCTGAAACCTAGGCCAAGCAGGATGTGCACATCCAAGATCATGGCCATTATCCGACAGCAAAGCGTCCATGATATTTGCCTTTGGTTTGTTCCTCTCGCACCAATTTTTCTCTTGTTATAAAAGGCACACATACAGAATATTGTGGCTTACCAACGAAAGACCTCTCTGAATTGTCGCTTAGGGCAAGAATTGCCATTGATGACTTAGCTCAAGTAACACTAAAAGCGCAGGCGTTCCTACATTGGGGATGGTGTAGATAACCTGGTATCCTTCAGACTACTGAAAGTTATGCTGTGGTTCCACACATCATTCAGCTAAAGTTCATTCATAAATTCTATGCTATATCTGCATAAATACTAATTCAGTATGGTTGCAGGTATTAACATTACTTTTCTAGTATAGTAGGGGATATGTGCATATATTGAAAACCCATCACGTGAAAGCTTTTTTTTATTTGTTTGTTTTAATGAGGGGAAAAAAAAAAAAAAAGGAAAAGTAAATTGATGACAAATCATTCCCCCAGGGCCTGGACTTTTACTAGGCAGACAGAAAATTTGAGGCATTTGCTGCAGTGAAATGCTGTAAAAAGTCTTAGGGAAAACAAAAACTGTTCTGAATGCTGAAGAGGCTTAATTCAGACACTTCAGGATAAGCAATAATTCTTCCTTCGGGGCTGTGAACACAGGGAAATCAAGAAAGCAATTTGCCCTTCATCTTATGCCTCTATACCTTGTCTCATCAAAACTTTGCAAGTTGGTTCTATCCAATATGATACACAAGCCCTATGTCAAAAGACTCCCAGAAGCAATAGTCTTATTTTCATACACATGACTCCAAAGCAAAAAGAAACAAACCAAAAAGGAAGGAAAAAATAGACAGAGATAAGGGCAAAATATAGAATACAAAAATATTTTAGACCTATTTAGACAGCAAAAACTCTTCCAAACACCCAAAAAAACACAAAATTGTCTTCCCCAACAACTCTAACATTTTGAGGAAAACCAATCTCAAAATACTGTTTGTTTTCTTGATAATATTGTGAGAATGAACCATCAGTTAACAGCTACACTGTTTGATGGCTGTGTGACAGCTACTATCATATCACCAAACCTGGGCAGGGGAGGATCTTTCTGTTACTATAATACTTGCTCTTTTATTTGATATTCTTTTACAGTAGGATGATGATTTGAAGGAGGTAATGCAGTAACCATATGACTACTTGTGGGAAACATCAGCATTTTTAATAAACTACACAAGCAAATTCTTCTGCACATAATTTTACTCTGTTGTCATCAACATGAACTGTGTCGAATTTGCCACATGCAGGCCGGGATTGGGAAAGCCTAAGACACTTTGCATGAAGCAGGATTTAGCTGGTACACAGACAGGTCATCAGACCAACAACAGCAGTTACCCCTGAGGGGCTACACAGGGTTTTGCTCCAGACAGACGCACACAGATGGTACCAATTTTTCAGCTGCTTGTAGCTGCAACCCAACCTATGGAGGCCCCTCCAGTGCCCTTCATCCAGGAGAGCCACCCAGGAGCAGTGCACTTGGACCCAATATATATGATCTCCTGTTTACTTCCCAGAAATATTTTCAGATTAAGATTAAAAATTCCATCAGAAACTAAGAAATATTTGCATTTGTGCATCAACTCCTTGCTCGTACACAATATGACACAATTGTTCATTTAATGCTTGGATTTTTCTACAGCAATCTTGCCTCTGTAGTGCCCACAAGAGATAACTTCCATACACTAACAAGTCAGTTCATTATGCCCACATCCATATCCTGCACTGCATTAAAAAAATGGTACTCTCCTAGTGCTGGCATTAGCACTCTTTACAAGCCAGTACTACTTGCTTCAAATGCATTAGTGTGCTATGAGCTAGAACATCTTTAACAGAAAATTTCCTTAAATATACCTGCAATTCCATAACTATGGTTTGCCACCCATGATAAGGAACAGAGTAGGCCCAAGAGATTGACAGTCTTGCTTTGAGAAAGGCAAAGTTTTAAGAGCTGACATTCAATGAAATTAATTTTTAGAAGACCAGCTCTGCATGATTTCCAAGAACCAAGCTATGTCAAGCAAATAAAATGTTTTTCATTTGAAGGCAGAAGTCAGTTGATCATTATAATGATATTATGACTAAACAGCCACCTGTTTGTTTCCCTAATTATTTGATCATAATAATAAATCTGATAAAGTACTGGAACCAAACTTTTACACTTACTTTTTTTATAATCCCAGTGTTCTAGCATAGTGTCTTATTGTCAGGAAAGAGGCCTAATACTTTATACAGGAAATTGCTCTTCATTATTAACTGTTCTCTGTGGTATCTAAAGTAAATCATTCTTTGTGGAAGGAGAGGAGACTGAAATGATGCTGGTCAATAAAGCTAAAATAAACCAACATCAAGTCCAAATAAAAGGCAGTGTACTCAATTATATTAAATTAGCAAATGTGCTCCCACACATATGGGGAAAAACGAACATATGATTAAACTAATAGGATTATGCAAAAGAAGCTTCTAATAATAGGCCTGTAATTAATCTTTTTTAGTCTTGGGGCTTGCTTATAATCATTTTTCATGTGCATAATTTAATTCAAGCAAAAACTAATTCTATTCAAAGGACACTTCTTACAACAACCCTCCAGTCTGTGAAGATGACTGTTCCTAATCTAGTTATGGTTAGGCAGATGCTACGAAGTCCACCCCTGTTCTGAGCTTATTTCTCTCATAAATTTTGCTCCCTTTGTTCACAGACACAAAAAACCTTTGGGTCATTAAAACCACAGTTCCTTTCATATGCTAAAGGGGAACGGATTAAATAGAACTGAGGATACTTTCGTAGAAAAACTTATGCCTTTAAATGTTACAATTATCTTAATTGCTTTGCTGGTTTAGGCCAGTAATACTTTCCTCTTCTCCTTAACCATTTTATTTTACAGCAGCTATGGGGTGGTGGGAGGGTATGTGGGTACATGCATGCATCTGTGCCACTGTATAAAACAACAAATATTTTAATTTAGCAAGTCCTAGGTTTAAGAAATAGATGACCAAAATATATAAAAATGTTCCCAAAATGCAATTTGCTACGCAAATTTCATGGAAGAATAAGGACTAAAAAGAGGAAGAAAGAGAAAGGAAGGAAGTTCTGCAGGAATTTTATCCGCACCATTATGCTTTTTGAAAAGCTTTAAATATCGTGTAAATATTTCCCCTTATGGAAAAAAAGATTTATTTTTCAGCTCCCCAAAGTTATTCAGATCTCCACACAGGACTAAGCAAACATTCTGGAAACTGCTTCTTTCCCCAAAGTTATTTTGCCCTTCTCCAAAAAATACATAATCTTCTGAGCTGGCAAATCTTTCAGAGTACTTCCTTCTGTGTGCTTTGTCAGCTAAAGAGCTTCTCCAAACAGCATCTTTAAATTCAGTTGAGGAATTTCACAGCAAAAATGAACTTGAAACCAGCAGTGCTCAAGAATCCTTCTGGAAGCCTCACAGAGACCCTTTCCATTTACTCATGTACTTTACATGCACCAGTAATTTAATTAGGCAGAGCCATCATTGGAAGCCCAGAACTGCTTTGGCACATATTCATTTTCTAATATTAGATACAACAAGAAACAGGTTAAAGCTTGATTTGGGGGGAACAAAGGGAAATTCCGGAATGAAATCTCCACCTAACTTGAGTAAAATCAGAAGAAGTGCACCAAGCATGTTTTAGACCATGAGACAAGGAAATGAGTTTACTGGTTATTACTTTTTTTTTTTTTTAATTCTTTTTAGCTACTACAGAACTCAAACATATTGCTGGCAGGTTTGAATTAATAGATACTTGGAAATGTATCCAAATACCTATTTGGGTGAAACAGTAGAAGCATCAGGGTCAAAGCTCACCTGCAGAACCAAAATTTTGTGATGAACTCTACCTGCAAGAGTTGATTGTAAGATGACGGAGATGCATCTCCTGCTGTAGGAGATGGCTGTAGCCATAGAATCATAGAATGCTTAAGGTTGGAAGGGACCTCTAGAGATCATCTAGTCCAACCCCCCTGCACACGCAGGGTCACCTAGAGCACGTGGCACAGGACTGCGTCCAAGCGGGTTTGGAAGATCTCCAGAGAAGGAGACTCCACAACCTCTCTGGGCAGCCTGTTCCAGTGCTACGTCACACTGACCCAAGTTTACAGTGGAAAAGAGGCTGAAGAAGTGGACAAACTCCATCCACCTGGGAGAATTGCAAAGTGCTACTGCAGCTACTGAAGTTTAAAAATGGGTAGATGTATCGCATCTGAAACCCCCAATTTTTGTTGGTGGAAACACAAATGTACCACTTAAAAAAATCTTTTTCTCAAAGAATTTACTCAAATTTTCTGGAGGAGATGTGCTGTATCCTAAAGACGACCCTCCGCATGCCCACTGAATGGGTCCATTACACCATATGCAGGTAGCTCTTCCCCCTCATTGCACTGGAGGCTGATGTACAAAATCTGCCTGTACCCTGTTCATCTCAAACATGCTAAGTCAGGCACAGCAATCCCACTGAGGCTTTTTTACAGTACACATGCATACGAGCATAATCTAAGCTCAAGCCAGCATCCAGATACAGCACTAAAGCACATCTCTGTTTCATCACATATTATTCCAATTCTCCCAGTAATTCTCCTTTCTTTATAGACACATCATCACTCTTCCAGCCTGTTATCTACTTTTGGAGTCTGTCAAAGCAAAATGAGACAGAGGTTCTGCAGATTCAATAAGAACGCTTACAATGTGTCACAAGCTTCAGTGACTTTGGGGATTACATAGTATTTCTAAGAGCATCTAAAGTGTTCTGCAAGTAACCACAGTTTGGGATTAAAATATACAAAAAGTTGTCACGACTCAGATATACTTGATATCTGCTTAGTGATATCTCATTTATAAAAAATGATTCATTAGCATCAAAATGCTATTGTTTACTTTTGCAGCAGTACGAGATGTAAGGTTGACCTGCTGTTTTCAATATAAACATAGATTTTCCAAGTTAGTATTTTAGAGGTGGCAAATCTTAGCAGCCTGAAATTTATCACAACGAAGTACCAGAAAAAAATAAAATCCAATAATCTGTTTTGAGTACTGGAACCTAACCAAACATTACCACAACATGAGTTCACGTTGTTCCTCCTAAGTAAAAAGGAGATGGTAAATAAAAATTATTATTTTGTCTATTAAGTGTCCTTAAAAGAGAAGCCTTTCGGTATTTTAGGAAAAACACTTGAAATGAGCTAGATATTTTTATGCAAGAATGAATATCAAATACTGAGCAGGTGCAGTATTTAATTTTCATAATGTTCTTAGTTATGCAGCAAATATAGCATTGCAAATTTCATTACAAGGTAAAATAGATTCTAACAAATTTTGTTTTGACATTAACTGCCATTCAAATGAACATAAAAGTACCGCCATTTATTTTAATGACAGTTAGCTCAAGAAAAAAAGAAGACATAAATAACATAATATTACTACGTAATGGAAAAAAAATAGTCAATATGAGGCTATGGTCTTCACCATGGTTAAACATCGAAGAATTTATACTATATAGGAATAGTCAGGAAAGAAGGAAGAAAATGTGTGTGTGAATATTTATGCGTAGTTATAGACGATATACTTGCAATTCCATCAAACAAGCAACAGCCCTTTCCTGTAAAGGTACCGGAAAAAGGGAACAAGTGACACAGTCCAGTGAGGCTTCTGAGGAAGCAGAAAGCAAGCCTTCCAGGGATTTTTGCTCCAGGAGCTACCTCTGAGCCTTTGGAGATGCTGCAATAGTCATTTTTCACCCTGCCCAATTCACCATTCACCACCTGCACAGTCACTTCCAGAAAACACTGGGAGTGTTTATACCTGCAACAAAAATCAGTAAGTCCCCTGATTTGTTCAGAAGCTGCTTTGAATTGCCCCATTAATTCAAAAACATAAACATGTATCTTTTGTCCTCTATGCCACTATTCTTTTATGTTCAAACACCCTCACTCTCAAAGTGCTGATTAAATCCCAAATGATTAAATCTCTTCCAGGAGAACGGAGATTTCATCATATTTGCTATCAATATAGCATTTTCACAATTTCATGTAAATAACAGCTGCATTGCATAAAACAATGTAATTGAAATGTTGTAATTAATTTTGATACTCGTAACCATAACCTGTAATTATCATGTAACTGGAGAACTCTAATCCAAGAGCACAGCCCAAATTCATATTTGATACATTTTGCAGTGAGAGCTCCGTGCTTCTGCATCTCAATACGAGGAAATTCCTCACGCTAGCAGATTAGCTATACAATGTGCACACTTTTAAAAGTCATTGTAATTAGAGCTGCTCAGCAAATAGCTCAACTGAATAAAAATGGGGGAGGATGGAAATCAAAAAAAAGTTTCTCCAGTCTTCAGAAAAGTATCAATCTTTTGACATTTTCATACCTTGTACCTGTAATTGTGATATAACATGAGATGCATTACAGAGAAACCACTCATGAACCTGCCTCGGATGCATGAAGTCTCTGTAGGTTATGATTCCACAAGAACAAATCACATTTTATTAAAAACATTAAGTTATTTATTTATAAATTAATAATTCATGTATTAATCCCCCAAATCCTGAAAGATCATAGTCACAGAAAGAGCTCTTTTGGCTTCACTGAAATTGAAAGATGACAAAAAAGCAGTTCTTCAGTACAAAACTGAAAACAGTTTCATGTTTGCTTATACAAACCTAGATCAGGCAATGTTAGCCTGTTCAGCATTGCTACTAATTAAAGGAGTAATTATTTGTATTAAGCCTCCTAAACTATAAAAATGTATCCAGTCCTTATTGCAAAGAGGTATTTGTATTTATTTACTCTTCCTAGTGCCATGCTTCACTCGAAACTCTGAATCTTACCCTGACCTCATAGAAATAAACTCTCCCACTTCCAGTGATTTACATTTTAAAGAAAACCTTTGCAGGTACTTAAGAAATTCCTTTCTTCCTTAAGAAGTGCAGTTGATTGATATGGTTACTCCTACTATTGAGGGCATAAAAATAAATAAAATTCCATAAGCTTGGGACAAGCTCTACCAGGAAAATCAAATTTAAATAATACTGGACCCACAGAACAACAGAAATATGTAGATTAAAGAAAAATTTTAAGAAAATTAGAAATTCCATAAGCTTGGGACAAGCTCTATCAGGAAAATAATAATACTTGACCCACAGAACAGCAGAAATATGTAGATTAAAATAAAGAAAAATTTTAAGAAAATTATGTTAAGAATTTCAATAAGGGTTTGATAAATCAATATATGTTAAACATGAGACAACATAACTTTAAAATGAGGCAGTATCTGCTCAGAGGTTTAAAAAAATGATTATTCAGAGTGTGAAATGGTTCTGATTTGTGTTTCTAGAAAAAAAAATGATTATTCAGAGTGTGAAATAGTTCTGTGTTTCTAGACGTGTGATAACAGCTTTGTATTATACCTTCTTGGGGCTGCTCTATCGCATGCTCCTGCTGCACATGAGCCCAAAGCAGAGGCTCTTGCTCTGCAATTTGCTTTCATAAGAGTCCAAAACTCAAAAGTTTCACTATTCTGCTTCCTTCTAGATGGAAACAGTTCCTATGTAGAGGACTGAAAACAAGATGCAGAGTTAGATCAAAGGGCTGAGCTCTCAATTCATCTCCAACGAATTTGGGCCTAAAGATTAATTTGCACATTTACAGTCACACAAGCTACCTCATTTTTATTTATTTAAAGTTCACCTATTAGAACAACAGTAAAAGAGTAAAGTTGTAGATGTAACACACAGGTCACTCATACAAAAACATGAACTTGGTGTTTCTCTGTCCTGGCACTTGGGTGATCTGTGCTGCACTGAACTTCTCAATTATCTTCTCATTGTGTGGTGATGTAATTATCTTTAGGCAGACTCATTTAACACTGACATTTAATCCTGTGAATAATTTACAGGTTAACAGTGCTTAAATACATACAAATTATATGCTTATCATTCATGTCAGTTAGACCAGAAAGAACAAGCAGAAACCCGAAATTACAAGTTGCTGTTTTACCACCCTGTGCAAGCAGGATTTAGTGGGGTCTTTCAATACATTTGCCTCCGTTTTCCAAATGGCTGATTTCTTTTTTTTTAGACAAGAATATGTTTATTAAAATAAATACAGGAAAAATAGACGTTCTTATTTTAAAATGTGTTGCCAACGCACACTTTATAAAGTGCAGTTCCTTGACTGATATACTTATCAGAGTAGCAGACATTTTAACTCCATATATTATCTAAGCAAACATTTACTAATTAAAAACGAACTTGGAAAACTTATTTTCATGAAAGGGAGAGTACCAGCAGGGGCCTGTACAGGTACTCACTGCTGAGGTTTTCCATGTCCAGGTACATTAGCAATGGCAGAGCAGTAGATGACCATTTCTGCTGCCACCTTCACGGGATTAAGAAGAAAACCATCCCAGAAGTGACCCACTGGAAGCAGAACATTTATTTTCTCCCTCTCACATAGTTATTTGATCTTCATGATCTGGTCTAGAAGTTAGCTTCCTAATTTTTCAGCTGTCACGCAGCAGATACTGACTTGGAAACATGTGGAGGATGAAGGAAGATGAGGATGTGAAGACTACAAGAATGAGAAATTTTTAATGAATTTAAGTACTGTATCAACTAAAAGATGATCTGGAAAAAAAGAACAGCAAGTCTGAAAGGAACAGATCAAAGCTGGTATTTTGATATGGATCAAAATGCAAAGGATTCACGTAGTAGATAATTTAACTGACAAGCGTTGAGTTGATGAAAATAATTTGCACAAGTTCCAGCTGTTACAATTGTATTTAAAATAACAAAACTAACAAAACTGTAATACTGCAACTGAGTTATAGGTTGCTAAAAAAAAGAAAAAAAAAAGAACCAAAAAAAAGCCTAGAAGAGGTGAATGTCATGGATTTGATCTAGTATTTCTAAATTTGTTTCCAGAACACTTGACCTCTAGTACACACTTTCAACCTCAAATAAATATATATACACATGTATATATATATATATTTAATTGCAGAGAACTGGACTCCTCTTTTAGAGGAAACCAAATAAGCAAATCAAGGGGACAGAAAATCTTTGCAGGAATCCTACTCCTTACCTGCCCTGGGAAGATGGAAGAAACAGCTAATTATGAGAGATATAAAGTAAAGATAAACCATTGTTTTTACAAACTCCCTCTGTACAACCATTTCTCCCAATAAATCCATCCCACAACACAGCTCCAAGATTTCCATTACAACCAAGGCAGGGATTAAACAGCTACAAATTTTTAACAAAATGCTGTCTGGAATGCTAATTATGAAGTCCCTTTTATGATTATTTAATTTTCTATTGGGGCTTCTGTCCTTGCGCTAAAGCCCGTAACTTCTATCAGTATTAATGACAATTATGTGTTCAGACCCACAGAGATCAGAGAAGTTACACAGAAATCTTAACATTGCTGGTCTTGTTCAACTATATTGATTTTCACCTTCATTTCTAGCTGGTGCTCTACAACAAGGATGCATACAAGCATTCAGTCCCTTTCAAAATGGACATAAGATTTTCTTCCTGTTTATATAATCATTTACTATAAAACATGAAAACACAAAGCATGAGAAATAGGCTACATACGTTTATAGGAAGATATTCTGCCCATCAACTAATGACTTGTACATCTGAAAGTTTGAAATGAAAAACAAAAGAAATAGA
>NW_010580575.1:2717-35162 GCF_000705375.1 Tinamus guttatus | reverse complement strand
ATTAAGGAGCAGTGTTTTTAATCAGTAAGTGTTTGTCTGTCTATCATGTTGATTTTCTTCCTCCCAACACATTCCCTCCCATAGTGGAAAGACTGCAAGATCAATGAGCTCAAGCATCAAAAGAAGATGTCAGAAAAATCTTTGGAGGTTAGCATCTTTTTATGTGGATTTGGAGGACTTAGACACTTGTTAAATTTGAAAGTTAAAAGAGGACAGCTTTGATGATGCAACGTAATGTTGAGATTGCAGGAAAAGACAATCCCCTTCCCAGCAGAAGGCCAGTACACAGATGTGTCAGATGATATTGCATTCCACATATTATAAATCACAATCTCCTCACTGAGCCCTCACCCCCTATTTATTTAACCTGAGTGTATTCATTTGTATGCTTTTAGCCTCCTTGGCAAAGAACATTGATATTTACTCTTGAGTCAGATTTATTGGAGAAGAAACATGTATTTTAGAACCTATTAATTATAATAAGCATAAGGTCAAAATTGTACATATTTCCCCATAATGCAAATCCTAGAGGAAGGCTACAGAGTGGGAGGCCTGGCTCTGGTATAATTTCAATAACGAAAAAAAATTTATGTGAGAAAATAAAAAAAAAAACAGAATGCTGCAAATATGAACATTTATGGAAAAAGAGACGTACAGACCAAAACAGACATCCCTTGCTGGATGGCTCAGGGCCGGTAGCCCCTCAGAATGTGGTAGAAAATTTCCCAGCACAGGCCTGGCAGTGCTGACACACAACACCCTGGGCATTGGGATGTGGAGATAACACCCACCAGCACATGTATTCAGGATTCAGTGGGGATGAGACAGAGACAATTTGTCCCCTGGTTTCAATTTGAATTTCAATTTCAAATGTTAAGTCAACACATCGAATCATTTGTGCCTAAACTAGTGATAGACATTCTCTTCACAACCCTATGCAGGCTATCCAGATTAGAAATCTGACACAGGCAAATACAGACGTAGGATTTTTTTTACAAGTTTAATCTCTTTGCAGAATTTTTTTTTTGTTTGTTTTGTTTTGTGCATAGTTGCAGTTGTAATCCAGTTGCCTGCAGGCTGAAGTGACTGTTGTTGGTATAGCTGTAAATTATGAGCTGTTTGAAGTAAAGAGAGGGCAGGAAGGGGACTATTATTCAAATGAATGTTCCTGAGGCAAACCGCCTCCATAACTCCATATGGGGCTATTAGTATATTCTCCTTGCTGGAGGCAGGTGCACTTAGTCACGGTGTCCCTAATGAACTTAAGGCTGCTACATGGAGGAATTCAATTACTGGTAACTGAGAAAATCACTGCTGTACATTAGGCTCCAAATTCCTTCCATTCTACAACCACATGTAACTTCACGTAACCTCATTCACTTGCCCTGATGCTGCAGCCAGTTCCTTCTGGATGCAAAACCTGCAGACCTCTTCGCACCACTCCCTGGCCACATATGGAAGGAAACACCTCATTTCACCTGCATTTAAATGTACTTTGTGGCAGGCTAAAAAAAAGGCTAGAATGCTATGATTCATAATAAAAAAATTGCCATTGAGAGGAAACAAATTGAACTGTTAGGGTGAATTCTCTTCAGTCTCATCCTTCAAAATTGCCAAGACTATCAATTCCTATTGTCTCCGGTGAGAATGAAGGACCAGCAGTGTCTCATGGAGTCAAATACACTACCTTACAGAATGAAACAAGATTATTTGTTGGACTACTGAATAAAGATTAATTTCCTCTGTGAAAAAAATAAGACAAATAAGATTAAGTATTTGTAGAAATGGAAAAACTTCTGGGCACCAGCCAGATTCCCCATTCTGTAATCACTACAATTTACACAAGGAAGCACAGCAATGCACTAAGCTTTTTCCCTTTGGGATCGTGGAAATGGATTCGTATTTTTTTTTTTCATATGAGCTTTATCCAGATTTTTTTTAGTACACCAGCAAGTGGATACTTATTGATTTCTCCTGAGTTTACAGTTCCATCATAACAGGGTTAGATTTTTCACAGGGGGTTACTTAGTCTCAAGGGACAAGAAGGGGACAGGAAAAAGTTCTGTTGTTTAGGAATTGAACATTGCTGTTTTGCTAACAGAGCATGCAGTGAAAGCATGTTTGATCTACTTTTAATAATAAAAAAATGATTCTGGAGTTTAGAAATGTGAACAAAAAATGTTTGGATGAAGCAAAATAGTTGGGGTTTGCTGGTAGCCAATAGCGTTTTATTCCTCCTTAAACACCTAGTATGCTATTTGAAGAAGATATAGTAATATGAGAACTACGTCAGTGCCCAGAGAGAGAAGAAAGGAGCCAAGCAGTCTCTTGTTGGATAATTAACCTTCCATTACTATCCAAGAGGGTGGGATGAGATAAGCTCTATATGTGGCAGGTGGGAGGCACACTGCAGGCCAAAGAGGATCTGTGTGAAGGATAGAAATGAACCAGTATGAAAAATCAGTATTTTTGTGGAGCTACGTATTTTGAAAAATGAGATCTAAGTGACACATTTTTAAAAGTGACATAGAACCCTGAAGTTATTCCTCATTGTAGGTCTCTAGGGAGAAAAGTTATACAAGTGAGGCTTTAAGTATCTCTAGGTATCTGGGTGTTTTCAAAGCCTTTGTGGATCCTCACTTGCTTTCAGCTTGGCTGGTAGGACAAGATAGGTGCTCAGCAAGGAACCAGAACTCAACTGTTCATATCTGAAAAGAAAATATATCTGAAAGGTATAGAAGATGATCAACTACCTCCCCAATTACAGTGCCCAGGACCCCTTTCTGTCTGGAGAACAGCTGTGCCATCCATGCTATGGAGTGCTGCACCTTCCTAGAAAGTGCCAGTAAGAGGACCAAATGTTGTTACAAGGGCCCAGTTTAGGAGGTGCTGCATGCAGGAAGGTTTTTGTCTGTCTGCCTCTGTGGACTAGGGAAGGTTTTCACATGGACTTGCATAGCTTGGCCTCATGTTTCAGTTTGCTTGCTCTGGTTAATAACAATACACTCAGGATATATAAAATAACTCTTGTGTGCTCAATATACTAATTGTGCTGAAAGCACAGATATCCATTTATTTAATAATAATAATAATAATAATAATAATAATAATAATAATAATAATAATAGCTAGTCTTCCTTAGAAACTGGAGTGGTGCAAATAGAAGAGCTCTGCTACACAGCAAGCTATCCCAAATGGGCTTATTTTACTAGATGAGAAAACAGCTTGTCATTCCTAATTGTTCAAATTATGTGCGATTCAGTTCTTCCTGTAGTTATTTTTAAAATGTTGTTAAGAGATTATAATATGTAGCTAGGAATAAAAACAGTGTGAAATTGTTAGCTCTTCTGGTAGGTAGGTGGTGATAATGAACATTTCATAAGGTCGTTTTTTAACAGACAAATCCCTCTAATGCTCAGGAAATCTCTCATAGCAGTAACAGTCTCTAAGCAAAATAATGGTTCCTATGGAGCTCTTACAGGTTTTGATTTCGATCTACTTTTTTTTTTTTTCCTTAATTATGATTTATAGAATAGAGCTAAAATCAGCATGAGGGATCATACTGTTTTGTAAGTGTCCCAAAGTGACATCCCAGGCTGCTGATGTAGACGGGTGCAAATTGCTTGCAGCTAGCTCATAAGTTGCCCTGCATGCTCAGCACCTGGAGACTTGCAGCAGCAGACACTTCTCTTGTGACATGGCAGGCCTTATTTCTACAGCATGATCCTCAAGACCAACATGTGGGAAATTAAGACATTGGGCAAGATTGCTTACATTATTGTACCTCTGACAACCAAAACCGGGCCCTAGACCTCTGCCTAGTGTGGCAGATATGGCCTGAAGAGCAGCTATCTCTGGACAAAAAGTCCATGCCAGCAGAAGTCTCTTGTATTGGAATAGTTTTAGCTGAAGAGCTGTGCTTCACCAGCAGAGCTTGGCTTATCCCTGCGATTTCTCCTACTCTTTCCTTGTTAAAATAGCTAGCAAGACCATATCTAGACCATGTCTGTGCTTAGAATATCTGCTTACCTCAGGGCAGTGCCCTCTGCATATGCCTGGGCTATAGCTCCTGAAGCTCATGTAGCCATGTTTGAACTAACTTCAGACTTGCTTGCACAGATACTGGCAGCTATTTGCTATTATCCAGCTTCACAGTAAGTGTTAGAACCATTGCTGTCTGCAAGAGTACTCTGACTACACAGGGGAGTTTTTCTGTTCCCCAGTCCCAGACCTTTTCATAGATAAAATATTTGCTACCCATCAGAGCCATTGGGAAACCAGAAATCACTTTACTGCACAGAGATTGAAACTTAGTGTATGATGGAGATGGAGAGACAGAGAGGCAGTTAGGAGGGGAAGAATCAAAAGGAACCTCAAATCCCCTGTAAGACATCCCCATGCCCTTGGAATAAGACTAACTCATTGTGTGAAAAGGGACAAAGTTCCCAGTGCTATGGGAAACACATCATCCTCCCACTTTTGGGCATTCCCATACCTCCGATATGGAGGCACTGACAGATCACGTGTATCAAGGACAACTTGTTGGTCTCATAAATATGCTTGCAGCCTGTCTGAAGTGCTTTGTTTGCTGGACTCCTGTATGGCCCTGTCCTGCTGACGTTTGCTCTTTTCCATTAACTGACTCAGTGTATAACTAGAGCCTCCTCAGTCTATGCCACCCTTTCCTCTTTTGGGCAGGTGTCATGCAAGTCTTGCTATCAGCATTTTGAGTGCAAACTTTCTGCAGGCATCACAGCTTCTGACTGTGGGTCCTGCAAGTAGTGGCTTCCGCAGCATCTTGCAAACAGCATTTCTTCTGGATAGTCCACTTGTGAGAGCTGAAGGTAGTGCACTGCATAGTTCACTTCACAGGGTGACCTCCATGTTCGAACCCATCTTTTGGGTAGGATCTCTTTCTGAAGCGAAGCTTATCTTATTCAACTTTAATGTTTATGATGCAAATCTCTATCTGAGGTAGTAACGCTAAGCTCATTTTATAGCTTATGGAAACAGATACTTTTACAGTGAAATTTATCTGCTATCTGTTCATCAGCAGTATAAGAATGAAATCAATCATGCCTTAGCCATGTCTTTTCTTTTTTCTCCATTGATTATCAGGAAAGCTTAGTATCTTATTCAGATGTGAGACTCAACATTTAGTCAGATGAATCCCACAGCATGCAATTTCCTCAGCCAGATGTTTGTAACATCACCTGACTGCAATTTAGTTTCCATTGACATAAGCATAACTAAGAATCTCAGTGGCTAGGTCTAGTCTGAGGTTAATGAACACTTTCCTTCCCATGACCAACTTGTCTCAGTTTGGAAACGATCAGACTTACAAAGCAGAATGGAAAGGGTTCTCATGGCATGGGATTAAGCACAAGGAGTATCATTCTTAAAGATACCATAATGTGTCTCTTTAAAGAAATGCGGATCACATGTTTGAAACCCTTTGCCTTACTTTTTCACTACAGCATAAAAAATAAAGGTGCAACTTACATGGCTCAACTATAACAAGGAAGGAATCGTATAGCAAAATATTTTAAGACTATCAGAACTGAGAGCCAGGAGTTTTGAGTCTTATTCCTACTTGGAGCATTAACTTTCTGGCTTTTATTCATGTAACTTATCACCAGTCTCTTAGGAGATAATGTGTACTTGAAGCAAAGCCAATAATGAAATAAAATGAATTCTCAGCACCTTGAAAATTGGTTTAACAAAAGTCTCAGTACATAATTGTGATAAAAACCAATTCAGAGAACTGATCTAAGGCTTAATTACTACAACCATACAGGGCTCTGTGACCTAGACTAATAGAAGAAATAAGCAACCTCAGTTATAATCTGACTGATGTCAACAGAATTACAGTTAATCTGATTTGAGTATGCACACTTGGTTTTTAATCATTATTTTTCCCAAGCATCCATAATATGCAAGGCAACTTCTGGACAGTTGGATAGATAAATGCCTTCTTTGGAAGAATTTATCAGTCCTATTTGTGTGCAACCTGCCATGAACTGAAAGTGAACCATTCAAGAATCAGATATTGGTAAATTACAGGATTTTTGGCTCTTCGACCTGTTCTGTAGAAGCAGTCCTTCTTGGCTTCTGTAGTTTTTGTCAGCGTCAGTGGTACCACACAAAATCTGGTGGTAAGTACATGGTGGGGAGCAGGAACAAGAGAAAGGGGAAGCATAAAATACAAACCGAACAAATCTACATTATCAATTTTCTGCACAACAGCTCAGGAGGAATGAGGAAACACTTACTTTCCTTAGCTCTCTGGTCATCGTTCAGGTTCCTTGTTGCTCCACCAGATAAGGGTTAAATTATAATCTGGGGATAAATGACTTCTTTGAAAAGAGTGATTCATTTACTACTCTGAATAACAGATGTTTGTTTCATGGACAGAACACATCATTGGTCAGATTTGTATCTTGAATTATGAGGGCCCTGCTTAATAGTGCCAGGAAACAACAAGGATGGTTACAGATAAAGGGATTCAGGTGGGTGTTCCTACTTCCCAGCTCATCAGCAATATTAGCACTGTCAAAGCTACCTTCAAGGAAGACAAGGTGAGTGACCTCTTGTAGCTGAGAAAATAGGGGCAAAAAACGTCAAATTGCAGACACGAAATCTTAATATTTACCAGAAATTATTGCTTACTGACAGAAACAGCATAATAGTGAGTGATGATACTTACTCATTTAAAATATTTTTAGAGTGTTAAGAAATTAATGGAAATAGCAAAACATGCTCCTGTTCTGCCTTTCTTGGAAAAGAGTCTCAGACCAGCACCATTTTTGTATTAGATGGGATGTAAAAGACATAACCTTTGCAGCACTCAGAAATATATCCTGGAGGTTGAGAGCTAAGACGCCATTATATATGTCCAAGCCCTCCAAAACATAGCTAGGCACAAAATGAAAAGTATAAAAGACAACATTAGTCTAGTGATGTGATGGAAAAACACAAAGAATATCAAAACAACAAAAATCTTTTGATAATTGTTGAAGCAGTTCATATTAGATAACATACATGGGCTGCAAACTAGGAAAGATGCACTGATAGTGTGTCCCATTTTGACCGAAGGGTTCCCAAATGACTGTTTTACACATTTCAGACCTTAAGGCAGCACCTCCAGTGTTCCTGCAAGGCGGGTGGGAAGGGAGGAAGAAAGTGAGACAGCTTGGAAATCCCTAGAATAAATCTCACCAAGATTCATCACTTTGGTATATGAATGATGTAACTCGCCAGTAATTGGATGACCAAGGTTGTATAGCTTGCAGAGAAATGGGAGATTGTCTGTTATATATCTTATAAATAGTTTTGGTGCCTGCTCTGCTTACTCAGCCCCTGTTTAGATGCAGCCACCAGCTATTGTTTACCCCTCCAGGACACAAATAATTTAAGTCCACAGTTTTTGTCAACCTAAGAATGCATAACAAAAGGCATTCTCAGGAATCCACCCCATTTAAAGAAGAGCCTGAACATTATCATCTAATCTGAGACATGCAAGCAAGATTTTTATGCACACACAGTAGGGGAGCCAGGCAAATGTACAGAGACAGCTTAAGACTGCCTTGTAAACTTGCCCTGAAACTGTGATTCCATTGACTCACATACTTACAGACAGACTGTGAATGAAACCCATCAATCTGAATAAACAAGATGAACAAAGAAAGGTCCCAGGGTCAAGCAGCAGGTCAAAAGAAAAAGAGGGATCAGGATCCATGCAGATCTCAGCTACCAGCTAAGCAGCCAGTTCACTGGCTTGCATTCGTCCTCCCACAACTCCCATCTGAGGTTAACAAGAGGAAAGTTCTATCTCCAAGAAAAGAAAACCTGGGATTTATTTTCTGGATGCAGATCTTTTTGGCTTAGGTTTACACACAGACATGCATGCTTTTGCAATAGACCATATGATTCAAATTCTTACCTGATTTGTGTGTGCATGTGTGAGAGCAGCTCTCGCCCTCACAAGTGACCCAGGAATCCTAAAACAACCTGTGGGCAATTTGATGCTTATGAGCAACACTACAAGCAGAAACTTTGTGCAGGCCAGTTCTTGAGGGCAACCATGAAAGGACAGGCATGGCCCAACATTCACAAATCACCTTGAGATATCAGCTGGATATCTACTAGATATCACTTTTCTAACAAGAGCAAGACAGCTTGTGCAGCTCCTGGCTCGAAAGCACATCTCTCAACCCAGAGCATGCAGAAATTCCTATCAAAGGCAAACAACATTTTGGTTGCAAGGTTGCAAAGGATTATTTATAATGAGAAGGGAAATAAAATTATGCTGAAGGTAATAGAAAATCCCCATCTATATGCTTGCTCCAGTGAACAGTGTGTTTTTCCCTGTCAATCCTCACATTTCAGAACCTCTGAGACCGCTGACAAAAAGCACTGGGATAAGAGCAAATCTGAGCCTGGCAGCCAAAAAAGAGAAGGAGGGGTGTGTTCATGGCTAATGTATGGAAGCCATTCAAAGGAAATTTAAAAATTTAACTGTCTGTATAATTTACGCCATTTGGAGGTGGATAATACTAGCACACACTCTCCCTTCATCCTCACTTCATCAACTCTGCAAGAAGCCAGAGCAAATGAGATCTCATCACGGCCTCATCCATGTCAGTGCGCACCTTGCCTCTGATTAGCTGCTGTGCCGTTAACGGCCTCTCATTAAGCAAAGAGTTCACCGTTCATCCCCGGGGAACAAGGGCTTTCCATGCTGCCATCTGCCTTACAGGCTCCGTGGGGTCTGAACCGCACAGAAGGAAAGGGCTGCCCTGGTAGAGTGAACCATGTGTCAGGCACAAGAGCTTTTATCAGCTGTAATAGCTGAAGTCGTAAAGCAGAAGAGGCCCCAGGGATATCTTTTATGTTCAAATTTCATATCCCTGCATTTTGACACAGATTTTCAGTGTGAAAATGATGTAAACACAATGATGCAAGGCGTGCACTACCTTCACTAGGTCAGTAATACCTTCACTAAGTGCAGCGCAGCCAGGGCAGGCTCCTTCCAGCAGCTCACTCATTTGTGCCCTCTGCTGTTCAGGTCACCATCACTTCTCTGCTGTGCTGAAGTCTCACCTGTTAACCTGTCTGTCCACTGATCCCTTGGCCTCCTTTCCTACCCACTGCAAAAATCACCCAGAACCTGAAATAAGAGTGTTCACACAGACATTGATGTTTAATCAATCTGGATCATCCCCATAGGTCTGACATTAATATTTAATAACACATTTCACAGACACAGGAAATAGAAAATTAGGTTATTCCAATTAAATTGACACTTTCCATTAATACCATAGTTCTGGTGCTGTTATTGACAGTTTAGAGCAGCATCAATTAAACAAGCCCAATGTGTTGATTTCTGCATTGCCTAACTCTATTGTTATGAAGAAAATGATTTTTTTAAAAAAAAGACTGAAAACTTTGTAGTTGAAGAAAGAGAAGGGGCTAAACCATTTAATGATTCTATTATGAGAATATATTGGTCCCTGCAGATGAGATATGTTCTTTTGTCATCCTATGCTTTCTTTGAATTGATTCTTTCTCACTTGCTTTTTTTTCCTCTTTGAGGGAGTTAAAGTTGCTACATCTTTATGATCCACAGAGTGACATCTAAATGAGCCCTCTTCTCCTTGCTCTGGGCTCAGACAGGGGTTGGAACAGGCTATTGAGTTGCCTATGAGCACTCCTATAGTTTAGGCTATTCCATGCAAATGCAACTGCCACATCTCACACGACATTTCTTGAAGCACAACAGCATGGAGATAAGTAACTATTTCCAACAGGTAAGTGGTCTTGTCCAGGTCCAGTGCCTGCCTTGCTCACAGGGAGCCTCCTTGCCTTCAAGGATGCTGCAGCTTCTGCTTCTTTCACAAAGCAGAAAGAAAACTGGGAGTGGAAATCAGAGGTGCCCCCTGCTCCACACAAACACAACAAGAATATACCGGGCTTCTGCTATTCCTGACTCTGGGCGTACTGGGAAGGGGCCCCGGTCTGGTACCTGGCCTCCAGTATAAGAAAGGCTGGACAACACTGAGTACCATGCTATCTTCATCTCTTCTGCTCACAGCTCAGATGAAAATGTGATTGTAAGCCTACACTTCTGGACAAGATAGATAAGTCTGTAAAAATCTACATCATTTGCAGATATGATCCACTGCATTTAAGCACGATATACTGATTTAGCCCACCAGGAATCTGGCACATATTTAGTGCCTTTCCATTATCTTAATCTCTAGACTTTATGAGGAGGGAGAAGGCATGCAAACTGAATCTGTGAGCAGTCTGCCAGATAGCTACAGTTTTACTGACAACTTTTAAATGGAAAAAATGGTTACAGTGACATTTAACTTCTATTTTATTATTATTCTTTTTTACAAGGAATTATTTTTAGGTAGTGCTGGTTTTAAATGGCTCTGTATGGTACTTTTTAAAGAACTGCAGCACTCTCCACGGCATGGCAATCAAGAGAGGCAACAACAGTATCAAGTGAGGCCTACTGATCTAGCAATATTGCACCTGCTAGCACAGCAGATAACCACTGCACCAGGAAAGGCGGTTCTTTCCACGGACCACTATTGCTTTTGAACTTAATCTGCTTTCTCCAAAGATGGCTGCTGTGAACCATACAGACAAACCAGTTTAGGCAGGAGTAGGGCATGTGTCCATATGTCTGTGTGTTGCATGGGGCAGACATGTCCATGACTTTTTAGCTTACTCAAATGACTAGGTTGCTGGAAAACAGTTGAAAAAAAAAAATTCACCTCCACCCAAACCAAGTGCAGAAACTACACAAAAATCCTGGGTTAAATTTGGAAAGAGGAGATTTTAAAATGAAAAAGGGCATAGGAATAAGCCGTTTGAGCTTGGAGCTTACACTTTAGAGTAGTAAAACAGAGAAGGTTTTACAAGATATAACAGTAAAGAAAAATGATCAAGTTTTTATCATTTTGTAAAGAAAATAATTGCCTTGGATCGAGCCCTTCTCTAGGAGTGTTTGCAAAGCAAACATTGCACAGCTGCCAAGTGCCTGAAAACCAAAATGTGAAACTGACCTAAAATCAGAGCTGAAGTGATTGCCTTATGTCCATCGACACAGAAGGATAATAATCAGAGGCCTAGACAGACAGCGGGTAAAGACCTCTAGGATGTGATTCATTGCACATGGCAATGTGCACAGTGCCTAGGCCTCCTACATGAGCAACACAAAGATGCACACACTGCCAAGGTGCATCTCATCCTGAAAGTGGGTCAGATGAGTCACACCCTCCAAATGCCTATGTATGTTTACCTTATATATAGATGCCTATGGTTAGGATGAGATGAAGTCTTTGCCTAATCTTTAACATAAATCAATCTGCAACATCATAGTGCCCCTTTTTGTTAAAATTAGGCATTTTAAATAGAACCAAAAATAAGATTTTAGAGATGGAAAAGATAAGGAAAGACTGGGACTGTCTTGTGATTTTCTGTGCAGTGATGGCAATTTCACAGGTTTCTGCTATGCTACAGATTTTGCTGAAGTTATGCTTCACTTGTCTTTAAGGCTCCATACCTATGTCTGTAATATGCTAGCTACAGCTTAACATGAAACCTGGTGAAGATTCAGGTGCGCTCAGATGTCTTTCCCACAGAAATAAAATAGATTGGAACTAGATTACCTCCGAGAAACTGGCAGCCGTGCAAACAATGTCTCACTTTCCTCAACAGCTGCTCCAATGCTGTAACCGGCTGGAGCCAACACCTACTTTAACTGACTGTGTGGGTGTTCCCAGAATGCTAGCAACGCGCAGCCCTCTTCGGCGTGCGTCTTGGAGAGCTTGTTTTGCCAAATGTCACACACATATCAAGTAATGTCTCCCCTCAGTATTTCTGGGAGCTGCAGAATAAGGGATGTTAATTCCATTTTATGATTGGCAGAGTTCAATGATAGAGAAGTGAAAGCCTAAATAGAGACCTTATCCCTCCTTCCAAGTTTTACCAACTTAACTGTGTTGGTTTGGAGAGTGAATGCAGCACCTTTATTTATTCCACCTTAATTTCCTTGGGCTTCATACTCATTAGGAGGGTTTCCTGGTACACCAATACTAATTAAAGTTAGCTGGCAAATGCTTCCTTGTGCAGATGAAAATTTTAATCAGTGCAGAAACATGTATCCCCCCACTAGATTTCACCATTTCTCATATATCATGTATTGCATTTAAAATCCTGTTCCTACCTCATTGTGTATCCCTGTGTTGCTGCATGCATTTATGTACAAGCAGAAGTTCAGCAACATCCCTCATTTGTCAGGTTAGAAGTGCCCTGACCTGCATGAACGTGCGTAACTGTACAGTGATTTAAAAGACTTCCATACTGAGACCTAAATTAACCATCCAGTTTCTGTCTGGGAGTGAAGGATCTAGCTTTACACACCTGAAAGCATCTGTGTTTATCTGTGAGAGTGAATCAACAGAAGATCCCATGCTGAGCAGATCTCAAACCAGATGTGAGGGCAGTGCTGCCAGACCCTGCTGCTCTTGGTGGCCTCTGGCTGCTCCCCCATACAGCAAAGCAAATAGTATGGAAGATTTGTGAGATACCTATAGTCACGTTGGGACTCTTGGTGGGACTCACCCAGCCAGGGACCGCATACTTTGACTTTTTCCTGCATGCCACTCATTTGTGACACATAACAGCATAGCACAGGAGCCATAGCTGTGCGCTAGGGCCCATGTGGCCCCATTCTGTGAAGCAGTTCATTCAGGTCTGATGCAGTTTAACTGAGCTCGGACGGGTTTACCACCTGCAGCCACAGTCCTGCTGCCTTGCTGAAGCCTCAGGGCACTCTAGAGACAACCACTCCTGGCCAGTCACCTTCTCGGAATTGTTGCTCAGCTGACACTAGCTGTATGGCAAGTACTCACCTGGGGTTTGCTGCCAGGGCTTGAAGCTTCGTGACGAATCTTGCAGAAAAGCAAGGGTCTCTCCTTTATGTGTCTGAGTATTCCTGTGCATTGCACAGGGTGCATGCTCACCTTTTGCAGGGTTAAGGGCTTCACTGTGTGGCAAGCCTACCAAATCCTTAGGTGTTACAGGTGCCTGAGAACCAAGAAAGAATCTAGTCCCAAGAGACCTACTGGAGAACATCTATAACTGATAGAAACTTTTTACTCTGCCAGCTATGATCAAAGCTTTTCACACTGCCAGCTAGTGCTATCCAAGCACTGGATTATTTTTCACTCTGCTTATTCTGATTGTTCCTTAAGGGCTAAATGCTCAGAAGGATTTAGGCACAGAGTGATTAATTATGCAATACAAAAGATAGTGGGGCTACGAAATAATTCCCTGCTCCATCATAAAGATAATAATTTAAAAGCAATGAAACAGTTTCAAGTGTGGCTCTGGAGGCCTGCTCACAAACACGTGAGCAAGGTGGCATTGCTGTCACACTGCTGGCCTGCCCCTGCCGAGGCAGTATGGAGGCTTGAAAATGGGCCTCAGATGTGAGGCCCAAACAATTTCTCTTAGTCTTTTGAGAGAAATCACTAACTTCGCATCTCCATTCTGGAGATGACTCAGACAGAGGCACCTCTCTATGCCTGAGTAAGGCTGGGGTTCTGCACAGCTCTTTGGTATTTTCACTGGCTTGGTTAGCTCCTACACATTATTTTCTGATGTCAGTGAATCCTAGTGCTAGCTACTCTATGCCCAGTAGGGAATATTATACTGTTACCTCGAGCATAAGAGCTCTTACAGGGATGATGCAGCTGGAGTGGTAAGGATCCATATCTGCAGAAATTCTGTGCTAGATCCCCAAATTAAATGCAGATTTCCAAAGTCTTAGTCCAATGTTGTACAGAAAGTGTACCAATCAGTACACTTTTTTTTTTTTTTTCTGTAGCTGCTTGCTGTCAGCATTATATTTTATGTCACATCAAAGGACATATTTGTATTCAGACCTCATCCTTCATCTCACTGCTCAGCTGAAACATTCAGTTCTCAGCTCATAAGGCTATGGTAGGAACAAACAGCAACACCAGCCAGGAGCCAGGGTTTGCCAGATTCAGAAGAGATCCCTGGGGAATATTATTCCCTGCCGAGTTCCCTAGATTGCTCTTTGCAACTTCCTGGATTACTACAGCTAATGCTGGCTCAAAAGGAAGAAAATCTTGTGTTAAATATACCATCATGACTTCTATACTACTGCCACCTTCCTTCATGCTTTTCCTGAAGAGTTTAAGTGATATCAATACTCCACAAGCTGTACAAGCTCCACAAGTCCTTCATGCTTTTCCTGAAGAGTTTAAGCGATACCAATACTTTCAGTTTGGCTCCACAAGCCAAATGAGGTTGAAGGACATTTGGAGCCAACATCAGAATTTTCAGTTCAACCAACCTGAAATAGCCACATGAGACTGTCTGGATCCTATTTTCCCCTTATGGAGAAGACCAGTGGCTTGGAAGTGGTGCAGCTAACAGGGACAGTTTGTTCCTCTCCATAGTTAGCACCCTAAACTAAACATTATTAGAAGTGGGTCAGGAAAGACAGTTCCTGCGAATCCTCTGTTCCTCCTCCTTCTCTTTGTGTTTTATACAGTGCTCGTTCTAGCATAGTAGAGAGGAGGACTCCGCTGCACATATTTCCTTCTGGAATAGGAGAAGTGAGGGAGCAAAGCAAATGGAGCAGAGCTGAATTTGGCCTGGAAGGGAACTCATGTGACAGCAAAATTGATTAAGAAGAAGCAAGACCAGTCCTGATGGAAGAGAAGCTCAGGAATAAATGTTTACTATGTAGAAATGATTCAAGGTTATTTTATTTCCTGGGCAAGGGTCTGGAGCCATGGGGAGGGGAGGGATGTTCTGTAGGAATGAATGCGACCTTATCGTACTTGGAAACTCTGGCACAGTCATTTCTTTTTCTTTCACTTTCACATAAATATATACAGATACAACCTATTGCTGTGCATTATAAAAACAGTTAAAAATTAAAAGAGCAGACACAGAAAAGTCTATGAGTTTATGTGTCTGGCCCAGGATTTTTGAATCTTTGGGCATGGTAGACTTCATCATGCCCAAAGACTTGCTGAAGACTTCAGAAATCCTCTTATCCAAATGCAACGATGCTTGAGTCTCCTAATTAAGTAATGTCTGAGATGGGGCATTATTTTGGGTGCACCCAAACCAGTTGTATTCCATTAGGATCCTGACTTACATTCACTGCTTACCTTGGCACAGTTCTGTGTTATTTTGAAACCTACAGCTAACCAAACTCCTCACTGTGGTTTGTCAACAGAAAAATCCTGTAAAACCAGGTTGCCAGGCACTGTCTATTATACAGCCCCAATACCTCAAGCAGTCATCCATTTATTGGCCTTCTAGGATTGTATTTTTCCTACTGAGCAAGAATTCTCACAGAATTAGCTAGTGCTTTAACCTTTTAGTTCAAAACTTACCGATTTAAACTTGTCTCATCAGTTCTAGATGCACAGATCTTTCAATACTGCTTTAAAAATACTACCTTACACCTCCAGTCTGTAATATAATTACATGTAGAGTAATGGCAGTGATGGTACATCCTTGCTTTTTCAATCTGTAGTTAGTTATCCAGATTAGGCCAATCCTAATTCTTAATTATACTGAAAACTTGCTCAGTTGTCCATTCTTCATTTATCACCAGACAGCTGAGAAAATCTCACTGCTTCCCTTCCACTTGCCACAGTGCATCCTTTCTCTTTTACTTTATCCTTTCTACTTGCCTCCTTGCTCGATTTCCACATCTCTCTCCTTCAGTTTTGCCTCTGCTGGCAGACTTACACTATCCTGATTTTGTATATTGGTCCTTTTAACTCACTCACATGGCTGTTTGAAGCCTTTCCATGACCACTGACTAAATATAGATTGATTTATTTATTTAAGAGACAGTTTTTAAGGGCATTACTGAAAGGAAATATGTGAAACAAATCGACTTTGATGAGCAGGTTCCTAAGAAACGAATAACAAACTCCACAGGCTAATCTCCTTCTCCACAGACATTTTCTTTTCTATTATTTTCCCTCACTTTCCATTTTCTATCTGCTGTAATCTGCCTTTGTTAGCATGCTGTCATTCTAGTTTACAGATTTTGGAAATTTGTATTACTTAAGAACTAGAATTTACATTCAAGTGAGTCTGAGACAGTAGCAGGGAGCACAGGAGAATCAGGTTACATATTATCACCAGATTAAAACAGCTTTAAAGACTCTCAATTGCTCCTGGCCCAAGGGGTCTACCAAGGTACAGCATCTAGGCACAAGCATGGTAGTTCTATCACCCATCTTTCTATAGGGAATGTTTCCCTATCCAACTTCCCTTAAAACTTTAAGTGCCTTAGTTCAAAATTTGAAGAGAAATAAAAAGATTAGGAGATAGGACATCCTATCTATCTGCAGATGTATTTTGCACTGATAGCTTTAGAATACAAGAATCCTTTGAAACCTTGTTCAGTGTTGAAAACCTTAAAACAGTTTTCATATATTCTCCTAAAGTTCTCCTAATGCTGTCCCGTCCCAGTGTGCACAGTTTCGGAATGCCACATCCATAAACTGTCTCCTTCAACCAGAGCAACAGCTTTTCAGTATCTCTTACTACAAGACATTTTGAGCTCAGAGCTCTCTGCTCTTTTAGTTCTATCTTAAAAAATGCATCTCAGTTTATCTTTAAAAAAAAAAGTCCAGTCATTTGAATCTCAGCCCTGAAAAATGAAAAATAAACAAACATACAAACAAAAAAGAGCTATAGATACTGTTCCATAGGAACCACTTTTCTTGTTCAGAGGGCTTTGTATTTTTGCTGTGCAGCATGACAGAGATGGTTATCTAAATGCTCAAAATCAACTTCCTTTTGGCTGTAAGTTTCCAAATATGTATATTTATATATGTATAAACTAAAAAGGCCCTTCTAAAACCAAAAAAAATTTAAACAATCAGTAGCAATCACAGAAATTATTTGTTCTCATGCTCTCCCACACAAAGACAGTATTACTGCAAAGTGAAACACTACTAAGTACATGATTCTCAAAGAAATAGCATAACAAAATTCAAAAACATTGGTTTTTTTCGTTGCACTCCCTTTCACTTTCAACGTCTGTTTGAAGCCTTTCACATTTATTTATATAGATGATAGGTAGCTCATATTAGAAAATAGAGGCTCTGATAACTGAGGCTGTTTTGTCCTGCTGCAATGGTTAAGCAGCCATCTGTACCAATACAAACCTCTAATTTAAAAAGGGTAAACCACCGTCATCTACAATTTGCCTTACCCAAAATGCATGAGAAACCAACTGTTGAATACACTTGCTGGAACTTGTATGTAGGTATATAATAATGATGGGAAGCAACATAAGGCTGAACATTATTGCACTTTTTTTTTTTTTTGGAACAGCACAATATACTTCAGCCATCTGGTGAAGAAGAAACCACCCTAAATTAATTGTATATGCTTTGAACGACACTTCGTATAAAACTGTTCTCTAATTGTGAGATCTCTGAAAAAGAATTAGTGTCTACAAATTGTGCAGGACAACAGAACTGAAATCTTTACTGAAATCTGAAGAGATGTGGGAAAACTCTGCACATTTTTAGAAAAACATACACATAGAAAGATGACCCTATTAAGCTCACTCAGACTGGAAAGATACATTTTTGGGGAAGATACATTATTTGGGAAGCATCAGGTCTTTCAGGCATGCTGTGACTGTACTCTATAAGTCCATGGAGATCACAGAATCACAGAATGGTTGAGATTGGAAGGGGCCTCTGGAGATCATGTAGTCCAACTCCCCTGCTCAAGCAGGGACACCTAGAGCACATGGCACAGGGTCGCAGCCAGGTGAGTTTTGAAGATCTCCAGATAAGGAGACTCCACAACCTATCTGTTGCACTGCTCTGTCACCCTCAGAGTTAAAAAGTTCTTCCTGATATGGAGATTGAACTTCCTGTGTTTTAATTTATACCCCTTGTCATGTCGCTGGCTACCACCGAGAATAGTTTGGCCCCAATCTTCCTACATTCTCCTCTCAGGTATTTGTGCATATTGATAAGCCTTCCTCTCAATCTTCTCTTCTCCAGGCTAAACAGGTCTAGCTCACTTTTAGTCTTTCCTCATAGGATAGATGTTCCAGTCCTTTAATCATTTTTGTTGCTCTGTGCTGGACCCTTTCCAGAAGCTCCACATCCCTCTTGTACTGGGGAGCCCAGAGCTGCACCCAATACTCCAGGTGCGGTCGCACCAGAGCTGAGTAGAGGGGCAGGATCCCCTCCCTTGACCTGCTGGCAACGCGCCTCCTGATGCAGGCCAGGATCCCATTGGCCTTCTTGGCCACAAGGCCACATTGCTGCCTCATGATTAACCTGTCGTCAGCCAGGTCTCCCAAATCCCTCTCCACAGAACTGCTTTCCAGCAGGTCAACCCCTGATCTGTACTGATGTTGGGTTATTCTTGCCCAGATGCACTTGTCCTTGTTGAACCCCATGAACCTCTCTGCCTAACTCTCCAACCTGTCTAGGTCTCTCTGAATGGCAGCACAGCCCTTGGGGTATCGGCCACTCCACTCAACTTGGTATAATCAGCAAACTTGCTGAGGGTGCACTCTGCGCCCTCATCCAAGTCATTGATGAACAAGTTGAAGGGCACCGGGCCCAGTACTGACCCATGGGGGACAGCACAGGCCACAGGCCTCCAACTAGACTGGCACCAAGAGATAGCTTGGAGATGGAGCAGACCATGAATTTATGGAAAATGTGGAACAGAAGTGCTTGAGCTTGAAACACAGAACCCACATACCAGCTCAAAAAAGACCTCAGCAGCCCACTGCTGGGAGAAAAATGATCTCTTGGATTCCTTTGGCTCAGAGGCCAGCATGGGTAGAGAAAAAGTTTTTACTTTTGCACTCTACACTAGGGATCTTAAAATACTGTAATCAATTAGACTATTAAAAACTGCCTAGCTCTGAGCAGTCTGTACTATGTTGCTGTAACATCATATTACGTCTTTCTGGACATATTTACATTCTGGACATATTACCCTAAGGGGTAAACATCTTTTTCAGACTGTCTGAAAGAGTCAGTATGAGAAACACTGAGGCTGAAGCCAGGACTTGCTCTTGGAGTAGGGAAGATGGAGAGGCCCATTTTCTTGCTTCAAAACGGATTCATTTCCTGGGAAACTGTATAAAGGTCAGAAGCACATTATGCTCTCTGTGATTGTGAAAAGGCATGTGGACGCTGATGTTACATAAATATTTACAACTACTATTACTAACCAAACCTGTTTCCAGCCCCTACTCCTCCCATGGAAAAAAAAAAGAAAAAACACAGGATAATAGGAAAAAAATGACTAGTGAAGAATAACAACAGTGAAAGATGAGCCTGAAATCACTAATGGAAATGGTACACTTATCTGAACAGGAAGAGACATTGTCCCTCTTCCACACCCTCCAAAAAAAAAAAAAATCAAGGAGCATCTGTAATTTTCCAATGTAGATTATGGAAGACTGCAAGTCAGTTGTGACAAGAATGATAACAGCACCATGCTTTTGTTGTCTTTATTTTACTCTTGAGCAGATAACCTTTCGTATTTTGGTAGAGAAGGCACAGGGGTGATAATGTTTCTATGATATTGCAAAACTGTTTTCTTCTCATCCCTCTGGGAATATATTTATCCATGTTAGTTAACCACAACACAGCTTTATAAAGAACACAAAAGCTAAAGTTACAAGAGTTTGTAGGGACTCAGATATAAAAATATCTGTTGTCTGTATCAAAAGGTAGCTGAAGAACTGTCAATAAAAAGGTATTCCTAAATGACAACATGCTAATTTGGTGCCAGAGAACCAGCAAGTGATGGTATTCGTCCCACTGCTAGTTCATATTTACATAGGTGATCTAGTGCACAGGCGTGCAACTTGATTGCAGCTCTGGAGTTACACGTGGCTTGCAAGCTGTTCAGATATGTGGCCGTTGGGCAGGAGTTAGAGGCAGGATTACGCTGGTGGTGAGCGGCTGGGTAATAAAACACCACAGCTGAGGAAGGAAGTGAATCAGCAAGGTTTGCTGGGGCAGATACTGCGTCACCTTGAGATATGGCTGCACGCTCAAGAGTGTGGCTGAACCCTGACATACGTTGGAAGTACTGAGATCTATGAAGAATTACTGTTTTTTCCTTTTTCAGGACTACTCCTGGAGTTCCTCTTCCTTTCCCCTCTCACAAGCCTATAGTGAGTTTTAATGCATGCAACTCTGCAAATCTGAGGAGTGTGTGTCCAAATGTCTGAGGCCTCTGAAAACCTCATCCACAAGCTAAATATTTAGGAATCATGAAGGAGCAGATGAGATCCATAAAAGAGACATTTAAATGGAAAAGAAGAAACTGTTCTTAGGGTAAGTTTTGTTATGGAACAACAGAGCTGGTAGAAAATAGAGCCTGTAACATTTTACGTTAATCCTGAGATAGATTTAGCAGAGTCATTCCTGTCCTTTGACAGCAGAGATTCTTACTATCTTTTGGGCATGTGTGTTCTATGATGCAGCTGTATTTGGTGAGTTTTGAACCTGGAAGAAGGTACAAAGGATATGCATAAAAGGGTACCACCTTTTTATGGGTACCACCTTTTCTGCTGTGGAATTCTGATTCACTTACTTAGGATCAGAAAAAAAAAAAAACACTTTGGTTTTGTTGTAGGCCAGTCCATCAGTAAAAACTTCATTGTGCATCCATCAGTGAAAATAAACATGAAAAGACATGGGAGAAACAGATAAGTTTTTGTTAAATGTTGTTAGAGAACAGCCCAGTGTTCAAAAAAAGTAAGCATATTTATTTTTCAGCATTTTCCCAACTGTAACTTGAGATTTCCAAAGGGAGATTTCCCCTTTCACTCCATTGAAACAATATTTGAGAGACTGCTTATTCCTATAGTAGGCAGAGGCTGATGTGCAGGCAGACACAGTTTGATGTGGTGGATTCCTTTCCTGCAGCTTCTCTGTAGTCAGTTCAACTACATACCAACACTCCAGCTGGACTATTTGGAAATATCTTTTTCATGACACATGTTCCAGAACCTGCACTCCTGGACATTGTAAACATTTTACTCACTGCATTTCCAGCAATCCAGCAATCTGTATTTTTAATTAGTCAGCCTTGTACTCCAAAAGCCTGGCTTCTCTTTTCTCCAGTGTCCATGTGGAATATTGGTTCGATGCAGAAGCTGATGACTCTTCCAAATGCTTTGTTTTGGTTTACTGCTATGGTCGAGTTTTCAAAGTTAATGCTCTAGGTTGCAAGTAGCACAACGGGAACAGAAATGACCTTTTAAAACAGCACAATATATCAAAAGATTTCTGAGGCTTTATTGGAATTAAAAAAAAAAATAAGCTTCATGATTAACACATAACACAGTGGTGATGTGAACAGGTCTGTAATTCCACAGGTAAAAAAATAATGGTGCTTATATAAGACATTAACAATAACAAATAAACCACTTATATATGCCATCAACTCATTAGAATAGCATCTCTTGGGTTTTCCCATTGATCACAGTCAAAGATACTTCAGTCTGTTTCTAGATTAAAGTAGTCCATGCTAACATTGAGCCTGTGCCAATCCTGGAACCACTGGCATTTAAAACTGCCTCTAGCCCTTCTATTCCTTTTTTTTAGCTTCCAAGAAGTTAAAAGAAAAGTTCTACCTAAATAAACTAGCACATTTAGCTGATAAGATTTGGTCTGCCTAATACTTTACAGAAGATGATCCTGCATAAATTCTGGAGTGGCCTACCTACCCTATTGGTCTCTTTTTTTTATTGATTTTTTTTATTGATCTGGTGCAGAAATGTCCTTCACGAAATTGAATAATGCATCCCTGTAAGGCACGTATACAAGCTCAGCCTCATTGCCGTCTAGGAACTAGTAATCAGATAAGCAAAAGAATGTTATCACCTTTGGCAAGTACAAGTATATTGGTCATGGAGCACGTCTGCAGTGGCTGCCAGACCATTTTAAAATAGTGCTTAATTTTAACAGCAAGAAATATGTTTTTCTGTATTAGATGCCACATGGTATTCTAGTTGTGGCATTTGCAAAATGCCACACATGAAATAAGAGGCTCCAAGAATTTTCCATGCAAAGAAAAAGAGACTGGCCAGTATTGGGCATAGATGTCAAAGTGTACCTTATATACTGGAGTGGGAGGGTAGGTATTATTTCTGCAAATTGACTTTTAGTTAAGCATTCTGCTGATTAATTGTTGGTGGTGCCACAAAAGAAAGATTTTGTTATCATTGCTCAATTCAAAGTAGAAGCATTTCAGAGTCAATAAACAAGTTTTCATTTCCATGTGAACTTTAGGGCAGCTTCATTCACACATTTCTAGGCAGTATCCTCTGGTGGATTAACACCTTAGAGACATCAAAGGGATGTTTCTTCTCTAAAGTGCTTCTGCAGGAACTGTTTGCTTGTGCCATTCAGTCTGGTTCTTTTGTTTTGGGTCCTTGCCATTGCAGTTTTCCATATCATCAAGTCCCGTCATTGTTTTTTTGTTGCCATCCATTAAGTCTTCCACCAGCTTTTTGCTCTTCTTGTTGCACTGGCAGAAGTCACTGGAGCTTTCTAGTAAGTTGATGCAAAATTTGATAAGCAGTGCTAGCCAGGCCATCCCAAAGAGGATCCACAGAGAAACTACATTCTTGTACCAGCCTGGATAGGTGCGGTCTGGGTTCATCCCTACAAGAAAATCATGCAACGCATTTCTAGACTGGACCAAGAGTGACTCAAAGAGAGTCTTTACATGTAAAGCAAAGATTCAGTTCACAGAATCAGTCAGGGAAGTTCTTTGGTGAAGGAATAACTACTGGTCATGACTCGTTAGTAACATATTATTAACAGAAAACATAAACCCATGGACTCATTACCGTCATCTTGCATGGT
Organism: Tinamus guttatus; assembly: GCF_000705375.1. The sequence goes on along the minus strand of NW_010580575.1, from coordinate 12,201 downwards.
GAAAGTGGAGTTCAGACAAAGATTATAATTCAGATGGCATATAAATCACAGGGGAAGTAGAAATACAGACTAACTATAGCACTTAGCAAAAGACCTAGAGGAAATATTACCTATATTAATGATTCCCATATAAAACATGAGTATGCTACCTCCTTAGCATATCAACAGATACTGTAAAACAAGTGTTTCAGTGTTTCACAGACAAGTCAGCAACACTAGGAATTGTAAAGATCACCCATAAAAATATATCTATGTAAAAGTGATTTTTACATGATCATGGATGTGACTACAATTGTACAGTTTTATCTGTACAGTTATCACTCAGCATGACAATACTGTTCGAGTAGGCAATAGTTGTTCCCGACAGGCAAAGAGGTAAACCAGTTTTATCCACTAGTGATGACAGTCACAAAACAGGGCTTTAACCTACACCCTGGCCCTGTTTAAAAGTAAAGACATAAACCAGAAATACAGGACTGCAAAGCCAAAATGGTCTGACATGCCATAGGTCAGTAACATGCATCCAGTTACTCCTATACTGGACCTCACTCATCTGTGGTGGTTACTGTACCTAATTTAGCTATAGTGATATGCCAAGTAACACCCAGGTGAAAGCACAACTAGAAATATGAGGTTATACTACAGAAGTGCCTCAAAATTAGCAAGAAATGATAAAAGTAAAGCTGCTACAGGATAGGGTCCAACAACATCTATAAAGTCAACCTAGGAAAATGTTGACGTGACTAGTTTTTGTTAAGCTCTGGCTCCCCAAGCCATTTACCCAAGGTAACTTGATTCAAGCTTGTTTAAGGGCATCTGCACAAGATATGGTCAGACCTTTGATGCATTATGAAAAAAGGATATCCATCCCTAAGTTTTCTAAGCATCCAACAAGCATTGTGAAAAAACGAAAATAAAGAGCTCATATCAAAGCCTTTCTATCTTTCAGAAATTCAAGCATGGATGTATTGATATAATCAATTTCTTTTTTTATTGAGAAAGTTTTTAAGCAGAGGTGTGTTCTGTGTTTCGGTGAATGCATCAGGCAAGGGCCCAATCCCATTTCCTCTGGCAAAAGGTCTTGGCAACAAGATGTGCCTGATATCTGACAGTCTCCACAGAGGTGACTTAGGATGCAGTTAGTCACCTGCAGTTCTGACAGAGGAAATGATAACTAAGGGCAATGCAGAGTAGTCTCCACTTAAAACTAAATGCTGCTAGTGCCAAGTACTTCCAGCAAATGTGCAATGAAAGAATGGAGTGATTAAAAAAGCAGCGTTATGACCTGGTCTCACAGTCATTCAAGGAATACTCGGATGCTGGAAAATTGCTCATTAACCTTGAAATAGCTGTTTTTTTCATTCCACATGTGATTTCACTATCTCAGAAATCATGCCTTCTTCAGCCTGTCAGATGCTGACCACAATGGATCTGTTATCCAGTTTGAGAATTGCTAGTGGTAGAAAACTGCCATGTTGGGAGCTTAATATGCCACACATTTGGCTTGAATATTTACTAGGTGAAAACAATGAAATTTGAGCTACTTACCAATCACATAATCTCCAAAACCTATAGTGGTTAGGGTAATGAAGGAATAATAAAAGCCTTCTTCATAACTCCATCCTTCTTTGGCAGAAAACAACACAGGAGGTAGCAGGAGGAACAGTAACAAGCCAATTAGCAGTGCACAGACCCTAATCAGGAGCGTAGCTTTTTTCTATTAAAACAGGAAAAAGATGACACTGTCACAAGAAAGGTGGAGCAAAGAGTCGAGCTCAATTCCTGACTGAAGATGATGCTGGACTCCATAAAAACATGCAAACATTTGTGACATTCCACTGGAATAAATGGTATGGCTATTCCAGTAAGCACAAACTGGGCATCACTTTCTTGAGTTCTAAATGCATGCCATTTTAAAGGCTATGCCAAAATGCTCCGCATAAATCTCGTGTAATTTTAGCTATGATTGATGATAATCAGATATCCCAGGGCTGTGAATAGCTCTAAGGTGCTTCTGTTGCTGTAGGGGAAGCCATTAATCAGAGCAAGTTACATTAATTAACAAACAACCTTATCTGACACCTCAGAGGGTTGTCATAAGCTAAATTTATTCACTTCCAGTTATTCCTGAGTGTTATTCCATTTTTGGCCATCTAGTTAGCCAGTCTGTTCTTGTTAGTCGAAGCATCCCAAACACCAGATGTTTCTCTCCTGATCTTGTCGACAAGACATAGCTGGCCACACTGCTTACCTGCCAGTGAAACTTCTCCTCTAGGTGATGGGCACAGTGCTGAGCTCCTGACAGCATCAGCTGCCCGATTGAATTCAAGAGAACAAGGTTCAAGGGGATCCCAAAAACTGCAAAGAAGACGCAGAAGACTCGACCAGCTGCAGTGCTGGGGCTTAGGTTCCCATAGCCTAGAAGGAGAGGAATAAGGTGTTAAATCTAAAGCAGTTTATGCTTACCCTCCTTCCCTGGAGAGGTGGACCTCCATCTTCTACAAAAGAAAGAGAAGAAGGTCACTGCTCCAAAAGGACCTTTTTATAAATAACTATAACTTACACCCATTGTTTGTCATATCCTATTATAGGTTGGAAAATAACATTTATTTCCCTGCCAATTTTGTTTAGTTCCTTTTCCATTTACCAGTGAATTTCCTCTCCCCTACCCACTGTCCTGGCTGGGATTTGACGTAAATGCAAAACTTCCGTTTGTTTCACTTTTTGTAAGTATTATTGGCATAAGGTTTGGCTGGTAAATGATCCCGTGTGGCAATCAGAAGGTCTCTGAATCATAACAAAAGGGTTTCAATAACAATAAACTGTTTCTATCTTTGTCCCACAGGACTAGTGCATTTACCACCGCCTCTTGCTTACACTCTTCTTTGTGTTGCAGGTACCAACTACTCCTTATTCTCAAAATGCCAGATTGATTACCGTAAGCTAATAAGCTGACAGCAACTGTATGTAACTGGGGTAAAATGCTTCAATTTCAGACCTGATGAAAAACTTGTTTATCATTTTTTTTCTAATTGTATCAGTTGGTCTAATAAAACGTACTGCTCTGCAAACATAGGTTAGTTGTATCTTTAGAGCATCACAGCTTCAGCAACACTGCTGCAATATTTGCCTTTAGTCCCTATATTCGTCTTCATAAAATATCCTGTAAATTAATAGACGTGCGCTTCAGTATTTTCATGTAGCTTATGCCACGAGGAAAGTCAGGTCTAACTTTGGTTTATTTCAGACAACACTTTTTTAAGAGGAGGAAGATTAGCACTGTTAAGCACTTCAGCAGTGACTTAGCCGCTTGCAGCCCTGTACCCTTGACTAGCTTTCCAAATCAGTTTCCTTTAGTGCAGGATTTGTGTGTGTCCACCTACGAAACTGATATAAGCTGGCAAAACACCTCTTTTCTCCATGAAGAGTGCTAACCCTCTGGAGCAACACGCAGCTGCATGCTGGAAATGCTCCTGCCACGGGTGCATCATTCCCGTCCTTGAAGGCAACGCAGCCCCGAGGCACCTCGAGAGGCAGAGCCCCAAGGGCCGGGCTCTGAGAAGGTCGGCATGAGCACCACAGCTGGCAAAGCAGGACCCCGCTCCTTAACTAATGCTCATCCCATGGAGCTGCTGGAAGTCACTGACCAGTGATACAATAAGCTCTGCAGCTATAAACTGGGGATTTCTGCACATTCTGCACCAGGTTTCATGCTGACAAAATCTCTCACTGTGAACTACTCCACAAATACACCTATATACCTCTTCACCTACACAAGTAAACTAATCAACTAAAGGTTTGGCAACAAATTTTCTTCTAGCATGTATGTAAGCTGCCTTTTCCTCTCCTCTCTATTCCTACAGATTAAAAATTTTAGTGTCTGGAGGGCTTCCCTCCAATAATTTCAGGTTTAAATGCTGTGCATACTTTTAATGCATACAGTAATACGTAACCTATTTTCAAGGCAATGGCTCCAAAATCCTGGCCTGGGAAAGGGGCAGAGTGCCCCTGGGAAAGAATGGGATGCTGCTATATAACTAAAGATTGTTTTGAAATACATTAAAACAAATAGTCTAAATCAAGATCGTCCAATGCCATATGCTTCACTTTTGAGCTACTCTGTGATCTTCATACATTTTTCCCCTGCATGTAATTGCTGACAGCAAGTTCTATTAATTTTGACCATTTCTCGACTAAAAGGAGATATAAATGAGAGACATACAGGCAAGTAAATCTGGCAGATGATCTGGCAGATGAATTTGATGGATATCTGCCTGATATGGTCTGTGTCACACTTCAGCAGATTCACTCCGTTCTCTGTAACGGTGTTTTGAAGATTGGGCTGGACCAGCGGACAGAGCTAGGAGGCATTTAGTGTAAGGCTGAAGGCTGAATGTGAGCCCCGTTGAGCTGGCAGAGGACATTTAGAGCCAGCCATCCATGAGGGGTTTTTTTGTCTTTCCCTTCTATATAAAGCTAACATAGGCTGTGTGTTGGCTTAGGCAGCTCTTCTGTCACCACAGCTTCCTACACTATCCAGCCTCTGGAGAGGATACTCAGAGAGAGAGAAGAAAGGTCCACTATCTCAGGTCATGCACAGGGTAAAGTACAGTCACCTTTGGGATCAGGGGACCTCACCTAGTGCTGAGCAGGTAGCATCTAAGGTCCTTAGAAGGATAAGCTCTACACTTCATTTAAATTAGGGTAGCAAATTCATTGCCTGAATGTTGTAAGAAGGTCCACTGTGTGTGGTGGTCAGCATGCCGAAGACATATCTGTCTTCATTGATCTTGCTCCCTTTTCCCTTGGGAAAGGATAATTTCCTGAAGACTTGCTGAGCAGCTGCTAAGGATATGCAGAAAAGCCATGTCCCAAAAACTTCTCATATGGCATACTGGATCAAATGGCACAGCAGATCTTAGCTTGTGCAAAACTGTCTAACCTCTGACTGGTAACTCAGCCTTGCCTTTGCACTAGACAAATAGATACCAGTATAACCTTATCACTCTGTTTCCCTGTTGTAAACCTCAAGCAAGAATGGACAAATGGGACTTACCCCGTCCAATGAAAGGAACTAGTGTGACACGTTATACCATCGCTGGCTATATTAAAAGATTGGACCAACTCCAAACAAAACAAGCTGCACTCTCAGCTGTGTCCCCACACAAACCTGCTACTGGGATCTCACTTGGTGTTTGTCTGTAAAGGGACATTCATCTCATGAAAACTATGTGGAGGTCTAAGTAGCTGGATTAAATTCCTCTATAGCTGTTTGCATTCTGAATAATAATAAAAAAAGTCCAGCATAGCTTAATCTTCCTTAGAGGAAGTAAAGTAAGAGCATTTGTATTTCTAAATGACCATACTCATGTTCTTTAACTCATATGCCCCAGCTACACAGCTTAGGCAAATTCGGTTTAGTTTTCCAGAATGTCCATTAGATTTCGGTACATAAAGGATTAATGAGCTCTGCGGACTTTCCAAGAAGAGAAGACCAATGTTTGGTAAATGGAGTATTAATAAAAGGTCTCTTCATTCGCAAGACGTTATCCCACTCACAGTGCCCCCAGCTCAGCCGTGGCAACTGCTGCTTCCTGCTGCTGACAATGGGAGATATGTTTGGCTCCAATTCTCACTGCCTAGTCATAAAAGGCTTATTTTAAGCAAAGAGCACTTTGGATGAAAAAAAATGCTGTTCTGGTCAGCTGAAAAACAGCTAGAAAATCACCAAATAATTTCAGCAGGGGAGAAAAACAAAGTTAGATTTTCACACACACTCAAAAAAACAAAACAAAACAAAAAAAAGGATGGAGGAAAAGTCCCTTCTTAACCCAGTCTCTTTATCAGTGCTTTGAGCATTTGCACGCAGTCTTGGGGAGATTTGGGGTTAATTCCTTCTCCTACCTGAGTGGATACAAACCAACAGTTCCCATAGGAATGACCTAATCGCAAAGTTACAGGATGTTCTTGTGTAGGAGTAGGGAAGGGTTCTCAGCCTCGCCTGTTGACAATATTTTGCTCTGGACGCTCAAGCACTCACTGAAGCCTGGGAGCTGGGTGTCTCGCCTCCTGCAGGTGTGCTGTGTGCTTGACCCATGGAGCCACTGGGCATTCGAGTGTGGGGTGCTGGCACTGGAATTACTGTACTTTGTGTTATGCATTTCAATACTCAAAGAAAGGCTCTCCGCTTGGCAGCTGGGGCAGTCTCCAGGGAGCCACAGTCCCATTCTCCCAGGCACAGGTGGAAATTGGACACTGCTCTCCTACATCCCGAGGGAGTGTTCAAACCATAGCGCTCCTGGCAAGAAGCACGCTGCTGCCTCCTTGTCTAACACTTTTCAGAAGATCTAACTTTTTATTTCCCTTGTATTTCTTAGAAGTAATCTCTGAGTGCTTTAAACTATGCTAAATAAAAGCTCTTGTTTGTGATGAATTTAAATGTTGCATTGAGGGAACAAAAAAAACAACAAAAAAACTAAACTCAGTTTAGAGGGAGAAGATTTCTTATTATAATTTGGCAGCCAAAGTGGAAAAAAAAAAAGATATTGACTACTCATATAGTCCTAAGGTGTCCTTGTTTGGCTCCTGAAAAAAGAGACCAGCTTAGCTGGGGTATCGCCTTGAAAAAACCATAAGAAACCTGGTTTGACCTCATAACTGCTACTGCTTCAAGCAAGAATCTGGACTTGAGACCTTCTGAGGTTCCTCCTAACTTGAATTATTCTATATCCTTGCAACCAGTCAGGTTTCCAAAGGCAATTAGGCACCACCCATACTCAAGGGAACACGGGCGAGACTGCAGTTCCTGTCCTCTCTCATCCCTCTGAAGAGACACTTTGTTGCGCCAAAGAAACCACTGTGCTCGCAGGTGCGATCCACCCAGCAGCAGCAGAGACACAAAGAAGGCTCAGCAGTCCCGGTGCTTTCAGTGGCTCGTAAGCTTTATTAATAGAATCACCCCCAAAAATTACGAGAATGGATTTTTAAATGTAGCCGTGGCAGGACCTCAGGAACCACATCTCATAGGGGGAGCCTTGATTGTACCCTGGCAGGCTGAAAGTGAAAGAAAGTGGAGGGTAGTAAAAGACATGCGGAGTGAATAGCATAGATGAGGTGAGTATTGTCTTCTTATCCTCTGGATCTATTTGCATTGTCAGTATACTGCAGAGTGGGCTTAGTCCCAACAGGTTGAGGTTTTTCTGGTGAGATGGTTTGCTTGCTTTTACTGTTTCTATTTTGTTTTGAAAAGACGCTTAAAAATCATACAAATGAGTACTTAGCTTTGCTACCAGAAAACAGGAAGGCAGTGCTTGATGAAGACATCCACCCACTAGAACAAAAAAAGCTGCAAGAGGACAATACTCCTCCTTTTGCTCTTAGAAGGCTAAGAGCAGACGATCTCAGTTTCATCTCACATCCCTTCCCTGTCTTCTTGTCTGACAGGAGGTGATCACCTTTGATCTCCTTTGATCACCCTATCTCACACTTTAATCTTCTGTCCCACTTCTAACTTGTTTTGACCTCTGCCCTGTTAGCCTAAACTAACTAGGCGGAGAGTACACAGAGAGAGGACAGACTTTATGTCAGCAGAGAATAAAGATGTTTGAGGGATAAAGCTGATAGCATTTTAGATTTTTTTTTTCTGAACTCATTTAGTACTAGAGCTCTAAAGGAACTTTAAAGATCTTCATGGCATTAAGGAAGGAGAGTACTTCTGCAGAAGAATTTGCAGACAGTGATGTAAAAACAGCAATGAAGAAAGCACAGAAACACGTAAGTGGGAAAAAGGAACTCACAGAAGGCTAGGAGTGCAGCACAAAAGTACAAGCACAGTTCCACTCAGTTTATGTGATCAGATGAAAACTATGTGGACTTCAGGGCATTTCTTTAAACAGCAGCTTTGGGTTCATATACACCTTCTGTTCTTTGAGCTTTTCAGCTTAGGGTACCAACTTTTTCTAGCCTGCAGATTAGAACCCCCCTTTTTTTAAAAAAAAAAAGTTTGCATGCATTTTTTAATCACTAAGTCTCTGGAAATAGAGGAAGCTCTGATTTAAAGGGAAGAAGGGGACAGCATATAAGAGGCTGCATCATAACATCATAAGACAAGAGAACACATAGTTTGTCATCAGGCATTAATAAGGAAAGAAGCAAGTGTCCCGTCCCCTGTCCTTTGTTGTTATCCCAATGAGATGAAGTTCTGGTGAGGACTTGGAGATCCAACACACCAAGCCTTTTGAAGGGGGATAAAGCTGTTCGAGCAGAAACAAGCTGACTCAAAAGAGCATCTCAAAAGAAAGGGATGGCTTGGGAAGTGCTATTTGAGCGGGCTAGAAGTAAATAGCTGATGCAAAAGCCACAAAGACAACCTCACATCAGAGGCCAGCCCGGCGAAACAAGCTGACTCAAAAGAGCATCTCAAAAGAAAGGGATGAAGATAATGGCTTGGGAAGTGCCATTTGAGTGGGCTAGAAGTAAATAGCTGATTCAAAAGCCACAAAGACAACTTCACATCAGAGGCCAGCCCAGCATGGGCAATAGCATTAATAGAAGAGAAAAAGCACTGAAGAGACAAACAACAAAAGAGGGGACTTGAAGCAGCCTCCCCAAAAGGAGGACAGATCCTCTGGTTTCTCCATTATAATCTCCATTTTGTCCCCCTGAATTCCTGAGAATCTCTCTTCTCTGTTTTAACTCCATTTTAAATTCTTCCTTGCCATGTAAGGCTTGTAAACTTCACCACACCCTTCTCAAAAAACTTCTCATCTGTGTCATTTCCCCCATGGCCATGTCTTGCACATGGAGCTTTCTACTATGAATCACTGCTCTGAGCTTCACCGAGTTCTTTGGAAAGGACCTTGTCCCTTTGCTTACAGTAAAATCATCATTATTCTTAGCCATGCAGTGATGATGTCTGGGTCGGAGAGGTTGTAATATCCACTATCTCAATAACTTGCATTAACAGTGATGATGGTTTATTCAGACCCAAGGTGAGCCTCTGTGAGGCCATTCAAATATGAAACACAGGCAGAGTGTTAATAACCAAAACTCCATAATTAACAACTTAATTTGGAACGGTAAAATCAAGGGCCAGATTGTTCAAAGTTGGAAGAGTAAGATCAAGGGCCAGATTGTTCAAAGTTTTATTTGCACAGGTGACTCGCAAAGCATTCACAACTTCAACACTCCAAAAATCATGAACAAGGCCCCTAGAATTACTCTCAGCTTTAAAATAATGAAATAGAAATATTTGCTTCTTTTTATTTGCTTCCTAGTATCAGCCTTCTTTTTTTTTTTTCCCACAGCCATCAGGCAAGAAGTTAACTAAGAATGGAAGAATGAAAGAATGAAAGACAGAAAGAAATACAGAAAGACAGACAGGAAAAGAGGAAGGGAGGAAGGGAGGAAGGAAGGGAGGAAGGGAGGGAGGAAGGGAGGAAGGAAGGAAGGAAGGAAGGAAGGAAGGAAGGGAGGAAGGAAGGAA
>NW_010580574.1:103760-121752 GCF_000705375.1 Tinamus guttatus | reverse complement strand
ATAGGACTTTTAGTCCCACACTACCAGAAGCGCAGGCACTCGCTGAGATCACTTATGGAAGCAATCGTGGCTTTACTGGGGTGGGAAGTCAGGGGATTTTAGCGCACGCATTAATGTCAGCCAGTTCAGCTTGCCCACACGCATTTCACACCCTAGGCACACGTGTGCTGTGCCTGCTCTCCTCCCCATTCAGACTGGGATCACTGTTGCTCCATAGCAAAGGGAAACAGTACCCTAGGAAGTAGAACGGATTATTTTGCTGCCACATTAGATAAAATTATTTTAAAGTGTAAGATATAGGGAGTTTTCCCTAGGGTGTCATTTTGCAGTGAATCATGGCCATACACACATAAACATGTACCGTTAGGAGGAGTCAAACTCTGGCCCCTTCGGCAGAAATGTTGTAGACTTCAGCTGCTTGAGAAAAGGCAAAGCACAGCAGCCCCTGGCTAGCTACTCGGAAAATAATAGTAATATACACTAACTACTCTTTTTTTTTCTATTTTTTTTCACTTTTCTCTAGAAAATAGTATTTAACACTACATTAAATGAACCCAATCCAAATTCATAAGGTGCCCTGTCTGCTTCGCCCTGGTTCCCCAGACGCCACTGCCGAAGGCCATCGCTGCAGAAGACACCTCAAGATTGTAACTCACGTTCCCAGTGCAGTAAAAAGCGTCCTGTACTGAGGAGGGCAGTTGCTTGTACCGTACTCTGGCTACCTGTCATGACCAGAGGAGGTCAGGTGCACCCCGGCTCCTGTTTCACTCAAGCACAGGGTTGGTTGACATTTATTTTCCGGGAACCTCCACGTTTCTGCAGTATGACAAGGTGCGCCGGATGGGAGTCCTGTGTGGGGCGAACGGCACCGTCTGCTGTGAATTCTGCCATGGTCACGCTGTGTGCGTGTCACACACCTCCTCGTGCATGCCACATACCTACCGGCAAAACCAAGGAATTAGCAAATGAGGTAAACTATTCTCCAAAAACCACCATGCCAGCAAAAAAATGGGAAGGTATTAATCTGAAATCGGTAATGTGAGTCCTTCAGTAGCTCTTGCAATCACATGTTCACAAAGTAGGAAAAGCGCACACACACAAAGATGCTGATCAGGAAAGAGGCAACACATTGCTGGAAGTTTCAGGTGTATGCAGCAGGTAATACGAAGAGATCTTCAATTAGAAGCAAAGAACCAGCCACAACATTCACTACAAGTGCTGCACCCTCCTATTTGATTCTTCTACTTTCTTTCTGATTTTTTATTTGCACACTTCCGCTTTGACCATTTTGAGGATTCAGTCCATCTTACCCCATGGAAATTCTGACACAATTCTTTCCAGAGTAGCACTATTATCAAGGCACCGTAAGGAATGAGATCCACAGCCACACAGCAACTGGATGAGCAGTGCACATTAGAAACGTGTCTCTGCTGAGGGAAGTACTTCGCAAGACAGAAAATAGGAGCAGGGGGTGAGGGAAGGATGTGGAAGGAAGAAATGAGAGAAGCAAACCTCCAAAGCAGATTAATCGTCATTTCACAGGATATACTGTGTACCACTAGCAGCTCATGAAGAAAGTATATTTGTGAAGGGCAGTAATATCATCACTTTTAAGAATGTCCAAAAAAACATTTTGATAGAAGTACAAATAGAAAATCCCATGTCATATGCATACAGAACAGCAGCAAGATACCGCATAAAAATACACATCCACTGGGAATCGAGGAGCAGTAGAAAGGCCAGAAGCAACAAGGAGTTTTGATTTAGCTGAGGAAAGCAAATGCCTTTTGCCTTCCAGTGCAAAGAGCATGTACACAATCAAGGAGACAGATCAGTTCAACAGAGAATATCAACAGTATAATGGCTAGAGTTGTACAGTACAGGTCCCAAAGCCAAAGAAATTCTTGGCATAGCAGCCCTGTGAGAATTGCATAAGTTCTTGCATGCTAGGAAATTTAGGCTTCATCCAGAAATAATAAAATTTGTAAGGGAATTAGCCTGCCTGCTGCGATGCTGTATAACTTTGCTGTAATGCCGTTGAAGCCATTTGGATATAAAATCCCTATTTACAAAGACAAATTCTTAAATAGACAACTGGAGAAATAACCTGGTGCTCTGATTGCTCTGGGAAATTGTAATACACCAATTGCCAAGTCTTTGCAGTGTGTAACAGCTAATTCCCCTTACCATGTCTGTAATGGTCAGAGATGATTGCATTGCTGCTGGAGAACAAGCAAAGTTCATCCTTTCAGCAACGCTTTAAAGATTCATGAGTAGACTATCGCTAACACAGCAAAGATAAAACACTCATTGGAAATGCACTCTGAATTTGAGGATTAATATCCAAAGGTTAATAGGAAAAGTTTTTTTCTCTATCCCTTCTGCCTCTATGAGTGAGGCATTTTTTTAGCGTCAGGAAGTTTGCTGTGCTGTACGTATCGAGAAAACCTAAATGACTCTTTTCCAAATCTTACTGCTCTGCCATCCTCCTCCCCCCCAGGGGATTTAGTGAAAGATGATGCCTCCATCTCCCACTGAAATGGAGACTTCCTCTTTCTGCCAGCTGACTACCAGCCAGCTGATTTCTGGTGACAACCCCTCAGCTTTGACAGTTTGTGAATATTTCAGTGGGCGGTTTGTTGTTTTTTCTTTTTTGTGTGTGTGTGTGTGAGAGAGGATGCAGTTTAATGTGTCTGCCCTGTTACTTATTTTGAAGTTTTTATAGCTCTGAAACTCCCTGCTGTATTTATTTCATTACAAATGACCCTAAACATGCAGTACAGAGAATCTCAGGCTTGTTCAGAATTAAGTAAAGAAAAGCTGTATCTGCATTAAGACTTGGGACAACATGCAGAGGAACCTGCCATTTTAAGAGTAGGCTTGCAAAACTAAACACTCCTATAGGTGATCTAGGATTAACAGAAAGGTCAAGTTACCCTTGACTGGACTCTTTGCTTTTCTTTATTGAGTATGTATGTGTGCGTGTGTGTGTGTGTGTGTGCGTGTGTGCAGACTCTCTTACCTCAGAGCTCGCAAACGCCTACGACACCCCTCCGTCGTGGCCTGTGTGGGGACACCTGGAAGCCGACAGAGCTCTCCCCTCCCACAGCAGATAGGTGGGAGCTGTGGTTTAGCAACCCAAGGCCTGGGAACTAAGACATTCACCATGATGCACCGGTCCTGTCACGGGTATGGCTGAAGAGACAAAGCAGTCTCGGGGCAAGTTTCTAAAAATGGCATATCCACCTAGACATCCGTAGGCCGAAAGCACCAGTTCTGAAGATTTGGGCCATCAAAACCAATGTGTATGGACACAAAACATCTTGACAAAAGGGACTTGTCTGTGACCTATTAGTTTATTTCCAAAACCTCCTTTTGATTAAACTTACATACATCAGGGAGTGCTGTAGGTCCTTTCGGTGTTTTTCAACAAGGTTATTTATGTCAAAAGTAATCAAAGAAACTGAAGTGAGCTAAAAAACCACCTTCATTGACTAATAAGGGAAACTGTTCATACAGTTACATACTTCAAACAAAAGTGCACCACCATTTTTTTCAGAACGAAACTGTCTAAGATTACCATGAGGTAATTTCAAGAAGAGTTTTATCACAGTCAACACTGACTGAAATTAAAAATAATAATTTACACAATTCTGTAATATTATCCTCTCCTCAGCTTTAGGCAGTCAAAGCTGTTCAGCTACTCAGGCATTTAAAAGTCAGTTTGCAAGGCATTTGGTTTGCTGATTTTCACAGTTAGACAGAACCTTAAGCAACGCTCCAAATTAACTTAAAAGCATCTATAGTTTTTCTATCTCTGAGGAAGTTTGAACGGAGTGCAATCTGTAAATTAGGGCAAACAGGTGAATCTATATTTCTCTTGAGTTTTCCCTCAAGCACACAAATTTTTGTCTCTATCCAACCAGCAAAAATTTGCTTCAGGATTTTATGTCCTCAAAGCTTTTCCAGTTATAGCTTTGCACTAATATCTGAGGACATTCCCATAAACTGTTTGTCTACTTGAGGCCTTCTTAGGTAGATGTGGGGTGTTCCACCACTCACACATGGAAAGGAGCAGGAACTCTAGATTGGGCAAAGTCTCTGAGCACATCTTTGCCATGCAGGCCACCTCAGTGGTGTGATAAGGCTGGGTTTTTGGCTCTAACGCCTGTTTGCTCCAACACCGGTGTGCCTGCAAAGGTCCCGATACTGCCACCCAGGCTGTGGAGCTCAGAAAGCATGGTCTTCTGTTTGCTCTCCCTGCAAATGTTTAGCTGTGCAGAAAAAGGAAGAACAAGGCCCTGAAAGGAAGCAGGGAGTTGTGGATTCTCAACATGACTGGAGTAGGACAAAAAACCACTATCAAGATAAGCACAGCTAATTTTCTCTATATTGCCACACATACAATTCACTAGGACAAAAAGCCTACACTCTCTCTGAAATCCTTTTTACATTCATGTAGGAAGATGTGCATGTTAATGGATCGTGGGATGATTTCTGAAATGCCTTTGAACACACTGTATTTATCCAGGGGAAGAAGAAAAGGTGCAAGACATAAGATTAGGCTGATGTTGAAGAAGTGCTTCTTTACTCCTTTGAACCTAGACATGCTGTTTAACGGTAACATTTATCATCATTAGCACACTGTGCATCCAGCAACAGCCTGGAGAAGGGTGCAAAAATTCCAGGATGTGGGACACGGTCTTTCTGAAAGTTCAAGACGAGTTTTGGTAGCAGCCATGCATACGCATATCCACACACATCATCTGGGCGGCCAATAACACAGAGTCAGACGATGGCAAGAACAGGCCCCCAGTGCTGTTTGCCTGGGGTTTCTGGCACCACTGTGATCACACCTCCATGCACTAGCTCCACACCATATGCAGCTTGTTGCCAGAGTGCAAGTAAACGTCGTAAGCGACTGCCGTAAGTCAGCCAGGGAGCAGTGAGTGGCGAGAGACTCAGGCACTCTAGTCTAGAAGAGTAAAAAAGAAGGGTGTCTGCAGCACTGCGGACAACAACAGTCCTTGTTCTCCTGCCTTGAGTGAAAGTAAACGAGTCCATTGTTATCTGACTTTGCCAAACCTCAAAGAATAATGCTAGAAGGAAAAATAAGTTTTACAGAATTGAGCATACACAACCCTTCCCTTCATAAACTGTATATTACACTAGTTGAACCTACTAAAGTTAAATGTTTACAATATGCTATATATATATAATGGCACATTTAAGCTTTTTAAGGGGTTGGAATATTTCAGGAATGTCTCTGGTGCTGAAAAAGGCTAACGTGGTATAAATCATATAATATTTTAATTCAGAAAAAATATGTTTGGGTACTTTGACCTAGCATCATATGGATTAGGAAATTGAAAAGGATGCCAACGAAGCATGACTTAGGGATCAGTCAAGCTAGTCTGCTTCAGATACGCATTGTGCAAGGCATTATCGCTGCAGTCAGAGTCACAAAAATGCATATTTAGTTTTTGTACATTAAATACTACACCTGTGAACCTATGTAAAAGATATACAAAATATAAATGTCATCAGGACTGTATATTTCAAACTTTTTAAAATAAACACAAAGTATATATATATGTAGGCATATAAGTTGTAATTTCAAAGTCAACACTAGCACAGTTTGTCTCTTCTAAATACAGACCTGTATACTTCCTATTCCAACACATGCACCTACAAACACATGATCATGCATACAGCTTTACCTTCTGCTGTTTGCAGAAGAGTCAGAATATACAGCACTATACATTGTTTTAACTCAAAATTGAGTGGCAAATTAAGGAAGATGCCATTCAAAAAAAAAAAAAATTATTGTGAGGGATTACCAAAAAAAGAAAAAAAAAAAAAACCAGAGAACAATGGGGGTATAGTTACTTCATCTCAATAAAAACACTGAAGACTGTGACGATGACCCAGGATCCAAAACGCTTTGTCCAGCAGGTCAGGCGAGGGGATCGCACTCGGACGCGAGCCGGGGCGCAGAGCTGGTTGCTGTAGCACATCCCCAGCAGCTGCAGCCAGGAGCGGAGCTGTCACAGCACCGCCCAGCCCAGCTCTGGGCTCACACTGCCGAGGTCTCTGAGCGAAAGGGGACGGGATAGTTGCACGCCGCCCTCCTCGTAGCAGGCGGTGCTGACGGTGACCTGGAGGCCCATCTGGAAGGCAGGCGCCGATTTGCTGGCCGAGCTGGCCGGGAGAAACCTTTGCCACTTGAACACTTAGCAGGCATGGATACCTAGAACACAAAGGGAACTCCTTGCTTTAGCAAGCTACAGCGCAGAAGGCTTCTGTGGAATGCAAAGGGAATGCAGGAACACATTTGGGGTGACCTCAGAACAGGTGCTCTTAAGCTATTAAAAGGCACAGAGTAATGCACAGAACGCAAAAAAACAGATATTTCTGTGCCTAGGGATTCTCATGTCAGTTGCACGGAGACAAGTGCCACACACATTAAAAGGTGTAAAATGTTAATGTAAGCCAAGCCTGACATTCACTGATCCTGCAGATTTCCTTTATGCTTGGGAGTTTTGTGAATGAACTCTGTATACTGTTCTATATATAAAACTCAGAGTACGGTCTTCTTACATTAGTAAGATTCATGCACTTTTCAGGCATCTTTTTGATAGACCTCATTTCAGCAATCACGTCTTGCCAAGAACTGGTTCCATTAGGGCAACATGAAGCAGTGTATGGTTTGTAAATTATTTATGGTGCTTATTT
The DNA here is from genome assembly GCF_000705375.1 of Tinamus guttatus. The sequence goes on along the minus strand of NW_010580574.1, from coordinate 115,017 downwards.
ATTAATGCAGTGCCACGTCTGCACGCAGAGTCTCTATATACAAAGAAAATAATAACAGATTTTGATCTGTTACAACACAAATCTGAAATAGTGAAAAGAACCAAAATCCTTCATGCCTCTTGACATTTGCAATTCTTTACATCTGTGAGAAGGGGGTGCTGTTGCACTCGAAGCTTAATAACGTTACTTACACTCGTGCTGTTACTTACTTAATGTTACTTACACACTGGTGTAAGTAACGTTATTAAGCAAATGTTTTTTTAAACTTTTTCTTAAAACTTTTTTTTAAACTTTTTTTTTTAACTGGGAATTTTTTTTAACTTACACCATAACTGGTGTAAGTTATGACCATTATGTGGTCATTATTTCTTCCGTACGTATCTACTGACAAAAATTTGTTTTCCTACCAAATCTTCATTGCATTAAAATAAATAAAAAAAAGATTCATGTATTTCTTTTCCTTCTAAACTGTAATAAAGATGTTTCTGCTAAGCATGAAGTTGCACCACCGCGAGACTGACATAAAGACATGCAGAAGAAAAAAGACAGGGCCAGATTCTCAGCTGTTTAAGTCCACACAGCTCCACTGAAATCTGTGGACTTGTGACAGTTTTAGGAATACCAGCTGACAATCTGACCCATTTAAGTTTTTCAGCTCCAAACACATTGCCTTCCTCTCACCTTAGGTTATAAGGGGCATATCTCTTTGTGCTCTTTGACCAATGAGCTTTTGGGGAGAACTGAATTTTCTTTCTTTGTGGCCATTTACAGAACCTCTAACTAATAATACATTTTCCAAAACATCTGTTTCTCATTTTATTATGAAAGTATGTAGGCAAAGGCAACATTTCTAAACTTTTGCAAATAACATTCAGTCAAATGCAAATTAATTAGTTATGCCATACTCTTCTGTTCCTGTGAGTCTATCCTCCTGAATATATGTTGCAAACCTGAAACTGAGACATGAGTAAGAGGAGTTTACATTATTTTTAAAAGCTTAAAATCTGATTGCAGTTTTCATTAGTTCAGTTTTTAAATATCTGCACTGCAGTGACATTGCAGTTAAGCTCATTTTACACCAAAGCAGCAGAGATCAAAATCTGGTGCATGTCTTCACTGTGGTCATGCCTATTTATATGCTTTTACCTTCCTGTAGCTCTAACTTCAGATGATTTACTCTTGATTCATTCAGATCTTGGCCTAGAATGTCTAATTTTACACCATTATTTACAATACCATGTTAGCTTGCCCCGTTTTAGAATCTGAAGTTTAATATAAAAGTAAATTATTTTGCTTTTGCCAGTCTTACAAATCTTACCTCTGGTAACTTCTGCCTCTCTTTTCCTTGCTTGAATTGCTGCCCAATATGTCTGGCTGAATTCCTTGGAAATTCTTGCTTTCCTTGGTTAGTATGGAGCGTTTCTAAATACTGACTTGATGTCTCACAACCCCCATCACTGAAATGAGAATTTGCTTGTGCCCACCTATCTTTGCAGTATTTTGCAGTACACGGAGAAGTCACTGCTGATTTTTCATAGTTTTTCAAAAGCTTTTCAACAACACCATAGTTTGACCTTGAGTCAGCTGAACGTGGGCGACCAGATAAATTACTTGGTCTCCAGTCATGCTCATGAAGCATGTGCCTGTAACCACTAGTATTTGGAGGTCCATTTAGTTGCTTTTGTTGCCCTGCTGCCCTGATAGCTTTGCTAGGGTTGCTGGTTTCTTGTTCCTTTGCTGTGGAGATCTTGGGATTTGAAATACAGGACATATTTTCAGTCTCTGTCCTGCTAATTTCAGAGTCACACAGAGAGCTGCAAGGTTTGTGATCTTCTGGTACAGTTTGAATAACCTGGTTTTCTGGCAAAGAATTGTTACATTTATCTGTATGAAACACAGTCCGGTTAAACTCATCAATCTTTGCTGCTAAAGTTTCATTTTTGGGGGTCTTTCCCAAAGAACACCTAGAGTCTCCCAGAAGTTCATTGTGCAGGGCAGCAGGGGCATAGGAGTCATTACTGTAATAACGACCGCCATGCGACTTGAGATTTTGTTTCTGGTGTGACTTGTTTTGGGCCATATTTCCATCTGAACAACTCTTCTGGGCTGGCAGTGCGGAGGGCTCACGTTTGCTCTCCTTTCCAAGCTTGCTCACGTCATACGCCCACGTGTTGTGGCAGAAACTCACAGCTACGTTGCACTCATTTTTGCTTACAGGTATTGCAGTAGTTACAATCACAGGACCTTTGACAGTCTGTCCTTCATTTGCACAGGCCGTGAGAGTTTCATCTTGTTTCACAGGTGAAGGATTCATCACTTTATTTCCACTCCTACAATCCTGAACCTTGCAATTGCTTTTGACACCTGGATCTCTTCCTGGTGCTTCAAAAAACTGTACAACTGCAGCAAGTGAGTTTGTCAGGTGCCGAGAAGTGCTCCGAGGAGGAACCGGTGGAGCTTCTTTTTTTGGCCACGGTCTAAAGTCTGTTCCTCTGTCACCAGCACTACAAGACAAGTCCTTCAAACCTTTAGCGGAACTCATCAGATTCTTCCTATTATTATGCTCCTCTGTTTCAAAAGCAACTGAAGTCTGTGATTCATTGCTGGACACATGGTTCATCTCAGGCAGAATAACCGTGTTTTGGGTTTCTCCAAATTCCCCCAGGAAAGGAAGTGACTTCATTCTGCACATAAAAGGAGAGGCATTGCAAGGAAGAGTACTAAGAATATTCCCCCAGGGGACCTCAGCCTGGATTCATTCTTCCCACAAACAGGTGTTTTAAGATTAGCTCCTTAAAAAGGATTTGGGAGCAGTTCTGCTGCAGCTGATACACCCAGAATATTTGAAACATACATGAAGAACTTGAAAAAATCTCAATGAAGGGAATCTTCTATTCCTTTCCTATGTCACTGATATTTATTTTCCAGAGGCTTTTCAGATAATTAGTTTTTAGTTATCCCATAGGAAAATGAGTAAGATCTCAAGGGTTTTAATAACTGAGTGAGATTCTACTTACGAACTGAATGAGGAAATCCTTAATACATAGGGCAGCCCTTGTGTAGCTTTCCTAGCATTCAGCATGACAGTACAAATCTAACTTCTGAGATCTGTTCAAAAATCACCTTCCTCAGCCTGCGTTTAGAAACTATTCATCACTTATTACTCTATTTGCTTTAAAGTTATGAGCCATAATCCAATTGCAGTAATAACGTGGAGACACCCAGCAGACTGACTCTCACAGCCTAACATTTCAGCATATTTCATTTAAACATTTTACTCAGAGCACTGAAACACTCAGAGCTCTGATGGAACCCACTCAGACCCTAATAAAGTGAACTGCACCTCCCTACTCAAAATGAACAGAAGCCCAGTAAGTCTCATTATTCATTTTCTTTCTCTAACAGAAAGAGGCCAGATAATGTTTTTACCTTTTGTGGTTGGACTTCTTTCGAATTTCCTCTTGATAGCTGCATAATTCTTCACTAACTCTGGCAAGTTCTTTAAGAGCCTTTATAAATATAAAGATATTTCTTTAACACAGGCATTTTTAAATGGTACCTCCAGAATTATTTTGAAACTTGATTGTGATTTTTGTGTTGATTTACACACAAAAATCAGAGCAGAGCAAAGTAGCAGAAAGATAGGAAATTGCTCCCAAGTTATGAACTGAGGTAAAGAGCACATACACTGTTAACACATTTAATCACTGCTAAGACACTCCTCAATATCAAACTGAGGAGAAGTAGAAGATGGAATACCAGTCTTTTGGGAAGATAAAATCAGGGGGATCCATTCTTTACGTTAGCCTTGATAGGCCAAAGACTTCATAGTTTTCCTCACCCTTTTAACTAAAACATGCCAAAACTTTACTTACTACATTGAGATCACCAATATAATTCTTGGTATTCTTCTTGGAAGCTTTGATGCTGAAGTTGTTTTCAGGTTCCTCATGGTTCTCAAAGGCCAGATTGCCCCTCAACAAATCATTGGTTTTCCACTTGGCTCTGGTTTCTTTGCAGTCTTGTCCTGTTTTATTGAGCATATTCCCTTTTTCCTTCCTGTCATTTGCCACATTGTATTGATAGTTCAGCTCCACTGTGTCACTCTCTTCCAAAGCAGGGGAATACATGGACAACTGCAGCATCTTGCTATGAATGTCTTTATTATCGAGGACATTCATATTGTTCTCCCGTCTAAGTTTTACCTCCTGGTAAAGCTGAAAAAAAAGAGTAAAATCTTCTATTAAATCAGGCTATCTTGATGATATTCATGATGAAAGAATATACTCATCTTCTGTTTTGAATCATGCTTCACTTAGCAACATTGACTGTGGATAGAAAGACTTGATATATGTGTTAGTAGATGATGGAATTTCCAAGTATGCCTCTTTTTTTTCTAGTCAAGTGACTTTGGGAAAGAAATTTTAGGAAATTGAAATCAAGGCAGCTACAGACAATTTAATAAGCAACCTTTAGGATACCAATATTCTCAGAGCATCTTCTGTATTTTGTCTGGTCCGGAAGTAACTAGATATTTGCTTAACTCTCTTGCCCTCTGCTCCATTCCATTCTTCGTGACTTTTTCACCCCATCATGCTTTCCTAAGCCACTTGCTAACGAAAAAACACGTAAAACACATGGTTACCAGGACTTACAATAATGCTATCATGCCAGAACACCTTATCACAACATAGGGCCTTCATTCCAAAACAGCTTATAAACCAAACAAAATGATCTTAAATCAATTACACATATCACTTCATTAACTTTGAAGCACTTTCACCTTGGCGTAATTAAGAAAGACATCACAGAAATGGCATAATGCAAAAGAGCAGATCTATCATGGCCATGACTACTGGCCATGACTATGATACCAAAGTCCAGCAGGACTGCAGGCAAAACTTTAGAGAGCTGACATTATGGAGCTACGCTGCAAACCGAGGGCAGTGTATGGCTGCAATTCATTTGGCGTTGATCTTTTCCTTCTCATATTTTCATGTGAGCAGTCTCTGCCACACATTCCTGTGCTGTTCAGCCACAGGATGGTGTTGGCAGGGAGCAAGCAAAACTACCTCTTGTGTATATTAGAATGACAAATGCGGAAAGCTCACTGATGAATAGCTTGCCCATATATATTACCAAGCAAGATTCAATGTGTGCATTATGGAGTGCCAGAGGGTTCTGCTGAAGTGATAATTTGGGGATAAAAGAATAATAAATAATTGCCTAAACTATTTCTGGAAAGAGATTCATTAGAAATGGGAAAGAGAGTTTGTTGCTATGTGTAAACACAAGTTGTGTCAGGGATTTCATGATATTTACCATAGCCATTTTCTCTGCTAAATGTCATCCATAAATGGAGCAGACTCTTGCCAGAATAATTCTACATCATACAGTGTTGGATGTATGAAATTCTTTTTAATATTACCCTTTATGCCAGCAGATTTGCTCCAAATAATTACCTTTTACCAGAGAACTATATTATGATACCTAGATTGAAATTTTGCTACTACATATACATTTTCCTAAACCTCATACATGCAGGTCTGTTCAGCATGTCCACGCTTGCAAAAAGTATATCTAAAATGAGCATTGCGGCTTATGCCCAGAAGAACTGGCAGCAGTATATGCAGCCAACAATATTATAGCAAATCTGACCCAAAGTGACATTTAAGATTCTGCTCCTTATTTATGAGTATTAAATGAGAAGCTGCAAATACTGCTTCACCCCAGGCTTTGTATCCTACCATCACTTATTAAAAACTCTCAATGACAGGGATGAATAGGGAGTAGGAAATAATTCACAGAAAAATTCATAGAAGTGACCTCTAGTCACTGACAAGACTTAAATGAAAATGTTAGTGTTCACAGCTTTGTCTAAAAGTACCTCTTCTATTTTCTTCTGCATAATCTTCCATTGACATTCCCATTCTTTCCTTTCATTGTCAAATCTTTCCAGCAATTCCATCTTCTCTTTATTCCAATTCTTCTCAGTATTCTCCAGTTGTTTTTGTAGGTCCATGGCTACAGTTTGTGTAACAGCAAGAAGATAGCTCTGTGTTTTCCCTTCTTCCCCGAATGTTTCCTGGAAGTTTATCAAAATAAGTCTCATCTGTATTTGATTTTAGTTTTCAGGGGAAAAAAAAAAAAAAAAACACCACCACAACGACAAACAGCCCCTCTCCCCAAACAATTAACTTAAATTGTCTTGCAAGAGACAATACGACAATATCACAGGATTGGCATGATCTCTGTCTGCAGTATGACTGCAGTATCGAAGAACTACGCACCATGGGCAGCACACCCAGGCCCCATCTGAACAGGCAGGGAGGGATGCACATCCAGCACTATATAATCCAGGAATGTCTACTCCAGCACGTTGTGCATCGTGGCCACTTCACATTTTTGCCATCACTCTTCACTAAGCCTGCTTTCAATGAAATTTGAGCCTGCATGACACTGACTGGCACATTAGGGCACTTTAAGACCTTGGCAAGGTCCTGAGGATTTGTGTTTGTTCAAAAGACAACTGTAAATGTAAAGACACAGTGGTTTTTTTTTTTCATGTAATCTTTTCACACATGCCTGTAGCATGACAAAAACTAGGACATTCTAGTAATTGAAGACTATGAACTTCATACTTGAAGCAAATTTTCATGGTTATATGAATGCCTTAGAATATGTGAAGGAAAACAAGAGAGAAAAGCCATTTACATTTTACAAATATATACAGTAGAAAGCATCATTCTACTATATGAAGAACTATAGGGCACAATAACGAGTTCATGGAAATTGGATATATGGATCTAAATCTACAAACATCAGTTCTATGACTAACTTAGGAAGGAACATATTCTCTGACTACATCTATTGAAATTTAGCTGGAAATCTTCTAACTTTTGGGCTAAATGGTTCTAAGTTTTAAGGGCTGGCACTTCTCTTGCTTTCTCAGGTCTGAAAACGGAAAATCTGCTGCTATCGGAACACTTACTATGTCAAAAAGGCCAATCACCCGAATTCATTCCTTTACAACAGCTTGCACGTACATATCAATACTCTTGTAAACTTCGGCCGCAGAGCAAGCTGTTGTGCTAGCTGGGAGGACATGGAATCTAGTTCTAATTACAACAGGGTTCTGGCTTTGTCTCCTAGCAGAAGGCAATTGTATGGGCGGATGAACAAATTATCGCAGAGTTAACTAGGGGTAAGCCCATTTCACCCCTCCGAAATTATTCATTTTCCTGACTGCGAGTCAGTGTTTGTCTGCACACAGGAACTGCTCATTTTATCTTCCACATTTTCTTTGATATAGTGAATATTCATTCTTGAGCTTCATTCAAAATTCTTCCTCATTCTGTATTCTGTTAGGCAAATGTTGATTCAGCTGTGGCCACTACACAATCACAGCTTACCAGTGTCTGCACTATTTCAGCAGATTTGTGGGCTGATGCCAAACTTGGAACCAGCTTCTTTCATTAACAAATAAGCAGAGAGCTCAGCTGAAGCCCGACAGGTTGCTCTTGTCTCTGGATCATATGAAATCTTGCTACAGGATGTTTCAACTGACAAGGATCAGGTGACCAATTCAAACTCGTGGTAGCAAAACCGTTCACCCCAAAGAGTTTTGGACTTAAACCTTACAGAACAGGCTGATTATGTTCTGAACAGCTCTGCCAGGCTGTTTCACAGCAGTGTCACCAAGCCACCATGTAACATGACATTGGAGCTTAGCTCTTTCAAGCTTTGCCTCCCAGCTATCTTGGAGCTCTGTTCCTGGCAATCTGTTCCTGAACTATCTGCAGATTTCAGATTTTTTCTTTTTCCAGCTGCCTAGGAGCATAAAGAGCAGCTTTACAAAAATATAAAATTCCCTTCAACTAAGAGAGGTGCTGAGAGACAATGCAGCCTTCTCAACATAAGAAAAACCAGGCTCCGTTTTGCTCATGGCTTTGCAGAGAAGGCAGGCAGACTGTAGAAACTGCACCTCTCCAGACCAAAGCTCCAGCTTTTTGCCAAAGACTTCAGTAAGTGTTGATGAAAAAGAACTTGCATACAAAATATGTTCTGTGAAAGATCTGTTGCAATCTTAACATCTACTCCTAAAGAACTTTACAACCATTTCAATGCGGTCTCAATTTGCTAGTTCAGAGTTGTAAGTCATTTACTTTTTTTGGGCTACATTTAGACTTTTATAACTTTTCCAAGACATCCCAGGGAAATACATTAAAATAATTTCTCTATCTCTGCTCCTCTGGATTTTTTCAAATATGTGCCAGAAAGACACAGCTAAACTATGAAACACTGTCACATCATGAAGTAGAGATAGAGGCATAATCTGCCTGCAAGCTGCAGAAATTACGAGTCTCCCAGTGCACCATTAGTAGTAATGATCATGATTCAATAAGCATCAATAAATACACATTACTGGAGAAAAACTCAAGACTATTCACTATAATTTTAAATAGACATAGCAGAACAGATATAGAATCTGTAATCCTTTCAAGTATGTATATAGTGTTAAAAGACTGCTCGTAGTTTCTTAGTGCTGGGAACTATTATTGCCATGTTTGCATCCACCTTAATGAGGTATTTATATGGAATTCTAATTATAGAAATAGATCGGAGACCAAATTGGATCAAAAATGCAATCAGATTTTGGAAAAGTTTAGATATGGAGAGTTACATGTAGCTCCAAGTTCCACAGAAAGCTTATACTCCTTCTTACACTTCCCTGATTTCCTTTTGACACAAATACTGAGAAGAGAGCTCATGTTTATTGATGTTAGCAGCTGGTGGATTTTGCTGCTTTTGTATGTTGGGGAAATTCCTCTGAGAGCTTTAACTCCTATATCTTTGTGTCTCCTTCCTTCCTTCCTTTCTTTTTTTCTTTCTTTCTTTTGTTCTTTTGTTCTATTTGTTCTTTTTCTTTCCTAGGAACCAGGAATAAACTTTTATCTGTAGCCTTGGTAACATACCCTCTCTCTGAGGGCAGCAATAGGATGTCCTCACAGGTATTTCACATCGCTTATGCAACATAGTAAGATGTACAACACCATTTCTCTCTTTTTTTAATTTAAAAATCTATAACATTTTTGAGTAAGCAAAAGACAGGCAAGATTTTAATTTTCCGTGTGGATCAAAACAGTGTCTGTGCTCTTGCAGTATTGGCTTTTTTGGGATATGTCCTAGACAAGGTCAGAAACTCATTACAGTAATCAACTTAGAGCAAATAATCAATTTTGTCTGCATCAGCTGCATTTTCCTCTAGTCTGCCTTCCTCACAAGCAAAAAATAATATATATATATTTTAAGCTACTATGTAATATCAATGCAACTATCACCCCCATGTCTTATCTATACCCTTTCTATCCACACATTAAAAATGTAAAATAGTTTGAAACCAATCTCTATATGGAGTATGAAAATTCTGAAAATAATCTGTAGCATCCTCATAGAAAAGACTACATTTTTCAACAGACTAACTAGATTAGGTGTGCATAATCATTCAGATATACAAGGTTTTCCTTGAGTTTAGGAAAAAAAATCTATTAAACTATATTTCCAACAAGGTGCTGTATTTTGCATGACTAAGGAAATTATAAATTTATTTATTCAGTTATAAAAGAATGTCAGGTGTTATACTACCTACCTTCACACCTAAAAAGAAATGACGTTTGAATGAGAGAAAAAAAAAGGAAGAGAGGCAGAGAGGTGCAGAGAAAGAAAGCAAGAAAAAAAATGAAAAAGCAAGAAAGCAAGAAAGAGAAAGAAAGCTAGAAAACAAGAAAGCAAGCAAGAAAGAAAGAAAGAGAAAAAGAAAGAAAGAAAAGAACAAAGGAAGAAAAAAGAAAATAAGAAAGAAAGAAAAGGAAAGAAAGAGGAAAATGGAAAAGAAAAATACAATGACTAAGTGCTCAGAATGATACCTGTCATCTCTGTTTTGTTAAAATATCCGTCCCTTCTCTGGAAAAACTGACTGAACCCATCAAGAGTCCATACAAATAAAGAAGAACATACCTAAACACTATATAACATATAAATAGAAATTGTCTCATTAGTAGTTTTCACTGTTTTTTAAATCTTAACTGTTCAAAACTGCTCAAAAATACTAAGTTAAAATAAAACAAGACCATACCTTTCATGGAGTAATAAATCCTTTGAAAGTTTTGCAGTCCATTTCTAAACAGCAGCAAAAGCAATGAAAGGCATAGCTAGCTGAGATCCAGTTCTGCAAATCTTGATCTTTAAAAGCAAAAAGAAAGCTAAACAAGACACAACCTTTCAAACGGGGCAGCATTTGCAAATCTCTTAGAGTAACTCCGCAACTTTTGCAAACTGAAAAACAGTTCCGTTTAGCATCATCCTAGCAGCTGGCTTCCATGTGACGTCAGTGCGTGGAGGACGGCTTTAAAGCCATCTCTTCCAACCCCCAGCCCTGTAACCTTATATCTCCTCATATTTTGTGTAAACAACTCCAAGTCCAGGACATTTTTAGGTTTTACAGTGCAGCCCAGTCTTTAAAGCTTGCCAAAGCAGCCAGTGTTAATATTAAAGCTATGACAATAGGCAATTTTAGACTTCTTTTATTAGCATCTATGTTGTAAAGGGAGATTATTTTGTGTTGTCCAAAATCAGTTTTCAGGGCTATCGCCTTTTTATTATTATTTTGAGCTTTGCAGCCTGATCATTATAAACTGTTTTGTAAAGAAGGTTGGTTTAAAGAGGCAATTTTATTGATTAACTATCTTAAAGAGTGAAAAGCAAACTGCTCCTTCCTAATTTTTTTTTTCTATATTAAAATATATTATCACTTACAGAGGTATGGAATTATTGGGTATTGTGTAATCTTATTGTCTGGCATTCTGTGAATGGTGATAATGGTTTCTTTGAGATACATTTTTTTTTTCCTGCTACTTTCTAGGTTTTCTGAGTTGGAAACTCCAGTCTGTTAAGATAGTTTGTGTCTCAGCAAAGGAAAGTGGTTGAAATTGGATGGAGAATCTCCCTTTCACAGGGAAACTCACCTCCAATGTAAGACTGGCAAGGATGTTTCAGACATGAGAGCATTACTCGGAGGCAGAGAGACTTGCAAACCCTGTCAGATTGCCGTTGCCGCTCGAGGACTTCACTGTAACTGTCTGTCCACTACACGTTACAGGCACGAGGAGACTTGGCCTGGCTTCCACTCCATCTGGGCAACGCCAGCAGGCACAGTAATCACATGTTTTTTCTACCCTGATAATTTTAAAAGTAGCTC
>NW_010580574.1:70174-103745 GCF_000705375.1 Tinamus guttatus | reverse complement strand
CCCCAGACACTCTTTCAGAGAAAAAAAAAATCCTTAGAAAGAAGAGCCCTTAGCAGCGTGGACACCAGCTGGTGCCATTTGGCTTCACAACAGCTTGTTGGGCTGCTTTTATTTGCGCCCAATTCTTATTTGGCACAGTGAGGTCATCCCACACAGGCAGAGGCTGCACCCAAGCACCACCACCCTGCTGGGGCCTTGGCCACTGCCACATGTGGATGCATCTGTGGACAACGACTGAGACCAACCACTGTAAGAAATTTCATGTTTCAGGAAACATTTCTCCCTATGTATATCTGGAGAAGGGCCACAAAGTGTTTGCCTCGTGCTACAGGGCCATGACAATAATAATGGCCAAGCGCTGCCATCAGATATGCATCTTCAAATACACTGGAGTGATATATATTTCTGTGGACAGAGCAGATCAGCCGATGACAGGAGGATTTGCGAGACGTAGGACACGATAGGAGGATTTAGGCATCCTTAGCTTAGTCAGCACTTCCCTCTTGAGAACAATGAGCCGGATCTGGGATAAAATCCATGCACGGCATAAAGATTTTAACTCTGGGTGCATTTTGCTGTAAATACCAAAGCAGGTTTCAGGGAAAACACATTTTTTCTCCTTATATGGTCTAGCCGTAAGTCCCAGTGAATACATTACTTGGGTGCTTATTCTGCTCCCATGTAAGAGAAGCAACGGGACTTAGGCTGTTGCAAACTTTTCAAAAGTCACTGAAAACTGAACAAACGTGCTCAAGTACGCAATGAAATGTTCCTGAAGAAAATCCCCAGTCTCTGTACTCTCAGGATTTAAAAACCCTCCTTTCATAAAGTCACAGTGTGCGCTGTAGTCGGGAGGTGGCTTCCAGCGGCGGCGCGGCGCGGCTGGGAGCGAAGGCGGAGCGCGCGGGAGCCGCCGCGCTGCCTCCTGCCACCACCGCTGCATCGCCCAGAGCAGGGCAGAACCCACAACACGCCTTCTTCACTCCTCCCGTCCCCCTCAGCATACGTTATTATTGTATTTAATACGACCGACGCAATGCCCCTTGTCCTGTTATGCAAAGTCTTTGAAATAAAATGCAGTAGAATTAAAGAAAATAAGAGGCTAAAATAAGAGGTTGAGTTTTCACTCAGGTAAAATCCTACATTCTTGTCAATGTGAGAAATAAGTGGGGAAGAAGCTGTTTATTAGGATATGGGAACTGAACACCACTCAGATCATGGCTTTCACTAAAGAGGCAGAAGATTGAGGTTCACAGGGCTGTGAAGGAGCTCTGCCTTCTCATATCCATGATTCCCTGAACTTAAAACAGTATTGCTTCCTTGTCTGAGAGCAGAATTTGACCCCTAGCCCTATTTTTAAAGTGCTGTCCTACTTCGCAAAAATTTTTGTTTGAAGAAAGCATTTTCTTATTTAATAAAAGTGTCCCCATATGTTCATCATACCTGCTGATCATCAGTGCAAGGGCACTGGGAAGGCATTAGATACGTCCTTCCTCTCCCTGGCCGCTCACAGGCTGCGCTCTCCTGGATGGCTACAGGCACTTCTCTAAACACACTTGGAAGAAGGAAAATTCCTGGCCTACCCATAGCACCAGGATGACAGTTCAGAGACAGCTTGAGGCCAGGTAAGCAAAACTGAATGTTGCTGCACTCAGGTCAAATGGCCGTTTAAAATTCATCCTCCTATGGGCAAGTCAGAGCAAAGCTCCAAGAAAAAGAAGACAGACAGACCTCTAAAACGAGGGCTCACTGCTCTTGACACTCTTTACTTTTGCCTTTGTTGAAAAATAAAAACAAAAATCATTTATCCCTCAAATGAAGATTATCCCTTCTTCAGCAGCACCAAGCAATAAGGCCATCATAATTTATTACATCTGACATACTGTCTCCATAGGCAAAGCATACTTTGTCCATATGCAGCACCGGGCTTATTTTTGTTGAAAGTCAACACCTCAAAAGATGCAGTGACATTTTAGAGAAGTCCTCTTCTTAATTTCTCTTCATCATATCCCTGACACATTTCCATAAATGTGGTCATGGTCTAGATAGTAGGCTGTGCCCATATAGGAATATAGGGGCCAATGTAACATAGGCCTCATTTAATACTTTAAATGTATTTTTTATTTTTATTAAATATAATAAATATTTAAATAATCACAAGACTGAAATCAAAGGAGCATGAGTATTAGCACGGGCTATAATATTCTGGATGCTATACAGGATCATTTTAGAGAGGTTTCTTCACCTCTGCTACACTAGGCAGATTACAGCACATCCATTTTGCTGTGCCAGAATAAAACTGGTAACAAGAAGAAAGAACAGAACTGCTACCTCTGCAATCAACACAGCCACACATCAGATTCCTGAACAATGTTATTTTTTACACCTCAAGAATCTTAGCAAATAAATCCCAATGGTGTACATGTATAAGTCAGGAAATGGGCAGAAAGGAATACAAATTCAGTCTCTTCTTACCATTGTACACTTCTTCAAATGCATGTATTATATACCAGCAGGGATACAGAGCCAAAGAAGTCTTACGTCATGACACTTCTCCAAGGTTATATTGGAAATCAGTGGTGGATACTTTAGATGTTTCCTTTAAATAAAGCCACTGTAATTTTCCCCATAGGCATCTGCATGTGTAATGGCAGAAGTTGGGTTTGAATATCACTTCCCCCAGCATTAAAAAAAAAAAAAAATGGGAACAGAAATCTAAGCCAAAGGGAAATAGGTCCCTGATACTGACGCCTTTAGAAGTCTCCTACCCACCTATCAAATTCTGGGGTGACTAAGGGGAAGGGCATCCAAAATGCCAAAGCTCTGCTGCTTTTCTGTAAACAACCCAAAGTTCATATGCAGTTCATGTCTTTTTATAACACATATTTAGACAGTCATGGTTTTGGCCATTTTCTGTATTCCGACTGCTGGGCATATTTCTGCACTACGGCACCTGCTGTCTTCTAGTGTTCATTCTGAAGCACTGGTGACATGTGTCAGCAGACACTTACTCTCTCTAACTGGGGCTGCAGGCAAGGCTATTTTTAGTTGAAAGAAATATCACTGATCCTGGAGAAGATGATCTCCCTAGTAGCACTGGATTTTTTCTGTAACATTGGAGAAAATATTTGTAAAAGTAAATTGTCAGGGCATTCAGAGATGATGCTAAATAGGACACAAATATTTGTATTTCTCTAGTTGCATTGAAAGGAAAAATGCATACCCTAACTGACATAAAAAATCATCTGAGTTACTTCCAATTTATGCAAGTGAAAAGGCATCAAAATCAGATGTATATAGCCAAGAAGATCTGTTCTTTCTGGAAAAACATGGAATGAATGCTGTGAGGACATAAGAAACAAAATTCATCTTTCAAAGTAACGCAAAATTAAGGCAACCTAAGGTTTTTAATTTTTTTTTCTTTTGAAGACTGCAAAATTAATCCTAATATTCTGCCCAAATTTAGATTTGCATTAATTCCATTCCACAGAACAAGATTCCTACATCCAATACAAATAGATGTTGCTTACCACTAAAAGGTTGTGCAGTATTTTTGTGTTCTCTTGCATAATCTTTCGAACACTTAGACCTCCCTATCATGTATGAGTTGCCCCATTTACTTCAATAGGCCTACCAAGAGCAATAAATATTGCACTCTATAGTTTTGTAAGACTGCATACTTGTGTCATTCCTATACTGTGCTCCTGAGGAATTGCACATCCTTTGTACATTAAATGACTTGAGATGAGGTACACGGGTAAGCCGTAATGATGATCTTTGAGATGAAATGTACTACCTAAAAGTTGGTTACCATGATGTGGAAAGCTTCTTTAACATGTGAGCTTTACTCTATAAGCACTCTTACAAATACTAACACTACTTCAGTTAATTAGATCTTACTCTTTACTGTCAAAGGACCTTTCCTTAATTTGAAAAGAAACTATCTATCTCCTCTCATTGTGGGTTTGAGATCAATTATTTCTTTAATCTCTTATTATTATATTATGCATATTAATACATAGGTAGAGTGGCCTCTCAAGTAATTTATGAACTTTGTTATATCTCCTGTGTTTATATTACTGAGGCCTGGATCATTTGAGCAGCTCCACACAAGAAAAAGCAATGGTAGAGGTAGCTGCCTCTTCACAAGTGCCTTGCTTTTGTTCAGCCCGTGACAATTTGGCTGAACAGGTTACTTGGTTAAATTTTCTGTGTTTCTCTGACTAGGCTTGTATGCTATCAGAACAAACATGGACAACTAGAGAAGAGATCACTAACTGGGGAGTTGAAAATCACTGAAAAGCAAACTGGCAATGTCAGAATCACTCCTCCTTTTATCTGAAATGACAAGAGTACCAACAAAGATGTTCAACAACTGATCCATGGAGGCAAAACTGTTTCACATACCCACTATATTTCGCTACTGCAACACATTCTAAGAAGCTAGTTACTTCCAAAAGGGGACCTGCAAATCTGCCATCAGCATAATTGAAATTTGAGCAGACAGACAACCTGGAATATTTGGCTTGTTTGTCACATAAAAGCATTATCTTATGTTCTTGTCCTTACTCTTACTGCACTAAGAATTATATTCTATGCAGCAGACAGAACTTAATGAATCAGCAGTGCTCTGCCTGGCGCTCTGGCTGGTGTGACAGTGCTAGGAGAGCAGCCAGGTCCCTTCTTTGCCCGATTCCCATGCACTCCAGGTAAAGGATGCAGATGTGTTGCACTGAACCTACTGGCCTGTGAGCTACACTTTGCCCACCTGACCAGTAACTGGGCAGGAAGAATCTGCCTCCTTTCTTGACAGGTGTAACTACATTTCTTTGTGAGGCCAAGTAATTTCAATTTAGCAAGACAGAGCACATCATATTTCTTTGGCTAGATGTTACCTTTTGGCTATGGATAGATGCCCGGGTTGATTTTATTATCTTTCATGCAGCTTTTAAAATAGTGAAGAAAGGGGGGCTGTGAACTTCTCTGCAGTATCTGGTGTGAAAAAAGATAAGCAGCTCATTGCTCCCTTCAAGCTGGATGCAGTAGACTGTGATAAAAATGTCTCATTTCTCATAAAGGTTTCTCTATACCGAGTTCTGCAGGGGAACTCACAGTTTTCCTCACTCATCACAGATATAAGGCCTGCGGGAAGCTTCTGAAAGGGCTTGGGATGCCTTGGGATCCTTTCATTTCAGCTTGTCAACTGCTGCAATAGCTCCCTAAATGTCCCAAAATTTTGAACTTTGATTTGCTTTCTTGATGCCTCACTGAAAAAGGATTAGGAAAGTTCAGCTCACATGAAGTGAAACCTAAAGTATAACAAAAAAATTCACAGTGAGAAATTAATGAGGTTATAATTGCCAATCCTGTATATGGGTTTCTCCATTTCTTGACACAAAGGTTCACTGACATTCACCTTTCCTGATACCTGAGAATGAAGCACATCTTGTCGAAATTACTTCAAAAATATATTCAACATGTGAAATCAGTGTATTATGTTTTCTCACTATTTTACATTAGTACTGATAATCTCAAAGTATATCAAGCCCCCTCTACACATCTTAATTTTGTATGACTGAGAAAGGGATGAGTTAAAATCAGAAAGCTTAGAACACCAGATCAGAACTGAGTATAACTTTTTCTTTTAAGGGAATGATTCAATAACATTTAAGAAAATTGCATTTTTCCCCCAAGTGGGACACTAAAAAAGAAAGAAAAACAAAAAGCCAGTCATGTGCTAAGAATTGGTGTGACAAGTTTAATCCTATAATTATCACTTGTTTAACGTCTGCATTGCAAATCGAGGTTACTAGGCTTGAAGAAAGTATACTGAGAGAAAGCTAGAGCAATAAGGAGAAAATATGAGTTTTGTTTAATTCTGAATGTTGTGAGTTTACTACATTTTTAGCTCCCATAATATAAATTGCATTGCCTAACATCTGCTCGCCTGTCAAAATGCAATTATTCCATGCAGCAGGACACAACCTTTGGCAGGATTCTGATTAGCTGGGGAGAGCTGTTCACTTGGATCAAGTGAAGTGAACAGAGTGCTGGCATGAGAAATCAAAGGGAATCATTATTGATATGTGGAAAAGGAGCTACTTTAATACTGGTTATTTATTACTAGAGGCTTTATCATGGCATCTGCCTAATAAAACTTCATTAATAGAAGTTCGACTCTGGAGAATTCCAACCTGTTGCATGGTTTCAACACGGGTTGAATAAATTAGAAAACAAAACTGAGCTCTATTGACCACCTCAAATGAAGTTTTCACAGTGGAGGACCTGCTACTCCTCACACTGCTCAGATTCAGTGTGACAGGGAGAGATATCATGAGTCACCTTAGTTCTCACGGCAGCCCCTCTTAAGCAAGACAGGAATACAGAGTGGCCATCCATGCAGAGGAACACAGACACGCACTTCACTTGCCCTCGGCATGGCTGGGTGGCAAGGTCACTCATCATGCCAAGAGTCATCATGTTCATTCTAAACTTCTTCTGAAACCTCAATGCGAGCAAACAGGGCCCTGGCAGCTATCAGGCTACACTGGAAAATGTTACCTGATAAAGGTTGTTCGGTTGTTAGGAAATGCTGTTTTGACACTAGACAAGGTAACTAGTATTGCTCGCTTTAGTTCAAGTCAATACACTGACATTTGACAATGGACACCATATTGTGTGACACTATTTTTCTATAATAAATACAAACAGCCTACTGCTCTCAGAAGACTCCTCACCTGCTCTGATGCACCACCCTGGCCTAGGTCCACCTCAGGGGCTTGGGTTCCTTGCTCCATTTCCAAATGAACCTTCTACATCAACCACTCTTATTTTGCCCCCTCCCTCTCTGCCACATCAAACTCAGTTAACCAAAGAAGTACCTAAGCAGTTCTCTAGGTTCTCCAGTGTGAGGTATTGTGTTCACACTACAGAATTAAAATGAGATGTAAATCTAGAACTCTCAGAACTGTAATGAGAAGCTGCAAAATTTCATCTCTTTTGAAGCAGACTAATGCAAAATTGTTACTATAGGATAGAACTTGGGTGTCTAATCAACATAATATCATGCTGAAAAAAGAATATCATCGAGATCATGCAGAACATATACAAGTCATGAAAAACAGCTGCAGAATATACACTGAAAGTTATTTATATATGGCTAGAATACAAATTCATTTCTGGCCCTGGGAAGAAAAAGGGAACAGACTCCTCATACTCACCATGCACAATTCTGTTTTGCTTCTAGTTTGGTACAACTTAATGAATATTAGTTGAATTTGTTCAATTCACTCAGAAATATTTTATTTTAACATGATAAAATCAGACAAAATGAAAAATACCATTTTCTGTTTGCTTACCTGGAATACCTTGGTGAGAGAGTTTCCTATTGAACCGGGTGACTTTTTGGTATATGTTTTGCTTTTTTGGTTTTGTCTTTTTTGTTTTTGGCAAACAAGTAGTCTTCAGTGTTTTTACAGCAGTGGCTATTACAGAAACTATGTCTCTTGCAGTTCTTATCTTGGAGGGTGGACAAAATAAACAAACTGAAAATAATACTACAATGAATAGTAAATGATGAATGGCTTACAGTACAAAAAACAGTGTAAAAAGGAAGACAAGCTTAAATATTGTTGTGTATGAAAGGGATGAAAATAATACAAGGATGAGAATAAGTAAAATGATAGGCTGGAACATCTGGGAAAGTAAATACAAAGACAAAGAGAACAGTCAATTAATGGAACAGCAAGTCCAAAGTTTCAACAAAATAAACAGTGAATTAGACTATGCTTGTGGAGAGACCAGCCCACCTCCCATTGGCTTAAGTAGGAGTTCTGCATGGTCTAGCCCTTAAAAGACAAATGTCACTATTTCTATTACTCTTTTAAAGAAAATACTAATTATTTTACTCTAAATTTGTATAAGACCATGCAGTGCTCTACCTTTAAGTTAATGGGAGCTCTACAAGCTCGGAGCTATTGCTAGATCAGAAAGTGAGCATGCTAAATGCCTTTTCTGTTTGATTTCATGCAGTACATGTATAGTAATTGATTAGCTTTAAACTCACTGCGTCTGTGACTTTCTGATACAAGGAAACAAAAGACTAATTAGTCAGCATAAGAATAAGAAATAATAGCTTTCAGCTTCACTTAGCAAGTATTCTGACTGCAAACTAGCAGGACAGCACAAACTCAATTAACACAGTAAGAGAGTTACTAAAACATTGAGATAATGTTATGAGCAACAACAGTATTTGTCAATTATAGAATTACATGGTAATTTTCATTTCACATTGCAAAAGAAAATAGACAAGAGTGAGAAAGGATTTTACTCCCTAAATCCAATCTGGAACAACTGCACGACATGCAGGATGTTTGCTGGCCCTTTTCTTCAGGGACAAGAGGTAAAAAAGAACTGCAGAAAAGACACAAGTCACTGCTACCCGACAGCAGCAACCCACTACCCATCAACCAATGATGCAGTCGGTTTCAGCAGTTCTTTTATTCACACACTGCAGTTCAGTTCTTTGACTCTAAGAAACAGATTTTTACAGTTTACTTTTCCCCATGGTTTGTGGTATCTTTATCATTTTGGAAACTGAATGTTTCCTCCTCTTTTGAATTATTGGGTCTTCCTTTTCATTCATTTAACAGAAAATCCACTACAAATAAAACATGCATGTTCATTTTCATTTCTGTTGTGAAAATACGAAAATAACACCAATAGCAGTTTCACAGCATTGCCTCATGGCAAAACTTGTCTGCTCTGCCTTTGATCGTGATTATGGCACAATTCTGGCAAATGCAATTGCAAAACCAGAAGGAATATTCTGTCCCTTACAACACTCGTTATTCTTTTAATTTCAAGGAGACCATACTTAGTCATTGGTCGCAACGGAAAACTGAGGGGAAGAGGTTTTGTATAATCAGCTGGCTATTTTAAATAATTCAGAACATGGAGATTTCTGTCCATTGTGTAAGATAACAACTTTAATGTGCCATACATCAAATTTTAAGCTTAATTCATTTGGCAGAGCCTTTTTACCTGTAGGCCGTAATAAGTAAAAGTCTACCTGACTCACTGACAAAGGTTCATCTGCACTTCGGTCATCGGATGACTTTGGAACTTCAAGTCTGTCGATGAAAGTCTGGAGCTCCTTCCTGAACGCCTTCATCTGCGCATTGATCCGGTACAGAAGCTCATGCTCACGTATTCTGCTGCCATCGTCCTCTTCATCCATCAGTCCAAACAGATCCCCATTGGCTACAAATATTCTTGCCTCCGTTATGATGGTACTTGTGTCAGAAATCAGGCGATCTATTGTCTTGCCTAGTCGCTCCGCTTCGGAGCGGATGTCCTTCATCTGCTGCCTGTCGGTGAAGCTCTTCTGCCACCCACTTGGTGAAGGATAAAAAGACCTCGTGGGTGTCAGGCATCGGATATTTCGTACCTCTTCAGAGTCACTTTCCCCACCAATGGGGCCTTCCCTTTTGCGGTGAGGGGGGCGGGAATCATCATCGCTTTCTTTTTTTCCTGCATCGCTCTCAGCATCACTGTCTCTAGGACTGCCACGGATCCCAAGATGAGAGGCCAAATCATAGCGCTGCATGTTGGACATTAATACTCTGTTCTCGTACTGCAATTGCATGACTTTGCCACTCAGCTCGTTGATTTGCATTCGTGCAGCTTTTAGCTCCTCCTGTAGTGCTTCTGTCTTGGCATTATCATGGTGCCTAGAGCTCTCATGGGCCCCAGATTTGTACTTATATTTGTTCAACTCAGCTGTTATGCGCTTGTTTTGTTCTTCCACATCAGCTAAATTTCTCCTCAGCAATTCTGTCTCATCTTCTACTAACTGCAAATGCTGTCGCAGTTCTGACAGGGATTCACTCTGTTCTCCCAGGAGTGGATTAGCAGTCCCTGAGAAATCATCTCCTCTTAAATCATCAAGCTCTGCCTTTAGTCCTCGGTTCTCTACTTCTAGTTCCACTATTTTCCTCCCAAGAATGTTCGCTTCCTCCTCCACAAGTCTCAATCGAAGCTTGAGTTCAGCTTCTCTTGTAGTAGGTGGCCCACCTGCTTCACCTTTTGGCAAGGGACTGTCCAAATCGCCATAAAATGATCTATATTTCTGCAGCTCGTGCTCAAATCTGTCTTTCTCCTTATCAATCTTAGCCATTTTCTTCCTCATCAAGGCCGCTTCCTCTTTGACAAATTGCAACTGGCATTTCAGGTCTTCATTATCCTCCTTAGCAGAAAGAAAGAGAACTACTTGAAGAAACATGATGTAAAACAGGAGACCTCCAGTGGATGATCTCAAATTACAAGATTAATAATCAAAAGTACTCAGCCTTAGCTACTAAGAGATTCCATTACAATCTTTTTTTTTTTTCATTGATCAGCAAATTAAAGAAAGACAAATACATATTTTCTTTTTAAAAAGAGGTAGAAAGACTATAGTACTTGCAATGAAAGTCTGGACAGTCCCCAGAAAATAACTTATTGAGGCCCCTTACAAAAACAAAATATATATTTTCTTGACTTGCTCTACACAACAGTAAAAACAGTGCAACTTTTTAAAATTATATATTCCAATGTCAGGTAACTAAATTCTGTCTCACATTATAAAGTGTTTAAAAATCCGGAAACGAGGATGCAAATATTGATTCATCGGTGCTCCCATTTATTTATTTTGCCTAAAGAATACAGTACATGAAAGTTGGTGGGCTCTGTTGCAGCGCCAGCAGTTTATTTAGATGGTCCTTGACACAGACTGCACTACTTGGGTCAGAGTTCTCCATTTCACAGCATGCACAACAACAAAAAGCAAAGTAAACAAGCAAGGGACATCCGAATCTACATATCACATACACTTCCACAGTATCCCTCAAGCCTCAACATGAGCATCCAAGGTGCTGTTTGTTTAGCATACCTCTGTTGGTGTCTGCTGGGACTTTTTTTCTGATTTTTGCAAGTCTTTGCTCCCTCTTCTTTTCAGTGATTGCTGCAAAAACAACATCATTAGACATGCTGAATATCTCTCTAAAGACATATAAAATTCAGTCATAATTTTTTAAAACATAGTGAGCCAGGAGTAACTACAAAGGAAATTATTTATTGTAATCCTGGAGATATCAAATATAGAGGCTCGAGAAAAAAAGATGACCAAAAATGAGAGAGCAGGGAAGTCACACTAGTAAAGTATTGGTTTAATCAGGCTGTTTCATCTCTTTATTCAACACATTTAAGACTAGCACATGATGAATGCTTAACACATAGGTCAGGAAGGTAGAAAGAAAGTATTTCAAGTTGTAACTAACACATGGGAAAACTGAGAAAGGCAGTGACACCCAGCATCATTCTTGCCCATTGGATTGCATTTTACTCCCAATGGGGACAAGACATTTAAAGACAAATCTACGCATACAAGTGGCCTCAGTCCATGTACCAGGGAAGCTATAAGAAGCAGTGTCACTACAACAGCACAGACTTCTCTCACCAAGTTCCTGCCTGCCCACTTGAGAGGACATCTACAAGTACATACTTCTCTGTGTCCCGACTACAGACAGCTTGCAGTGTGTTTTGGTCACACCTCTACCTGATTTATGTAGCAGATAAATTCTGTATAGCCAAGATCACTTACAGAAGGTGTCACTAGGCTTGTTCTGTTTCCAGAACATATTCAAACAGCTACACTTCAGAGCTAGAGTGGATAGAAAAGCCAGATGTGTTGTAAACATGATGCTTTCCTGATGCTTTAGCCTTCTTTCCTGTTCTTTTGTTGTCTGCAAACAAACCTGAACATATTAGTTATTCAGCAAGGTTGCCTGAATCTTTTAGGTAATTAATCCTTACTCGTGAACTGTCTACAGACAAACCGTGTGCTCTTCTAAGAGCACGACAAATCTATAAACTCACACAATATTATTTTGACTATTCCATTAAAATGCTAAAAGGTATTAAACAGAGAACGGCAAAAGATGATTGCATGAGTAATGGAAATCAAGTCAGCTTCTGGCTTCTGCTCTGCACTTATGTCCCTTCTGCATTTTTAAGATCTTTGGATGGCAAAGAGGGATCAAGAATCTCCCATGTCTTTCTGAGTCACTCCTTATTTTGCATACAGAACTATCAGGAGAAAAAAATCAGGAAAAAAGGAGGAAGATTCTTACAATCCTTACATATAAGAGGGTAATCGCTGAGTCAAAGTGTAAAAAAAAGGCATAGTCTAAGACCAAGGTAAAAGAAACATCACTAAAAACAAGCTTTTTCACCTCCCTGCCTTGTGCTAAGAGCATATGAACCTCGTCGCAGGTTTCCATCAGGTTACTGACCATAACAGCGAATGCTCCTCCTTGAGAATACGTTAATGAGAGTATTCACATGCTGTTGATTCAATACTAAAGTTATTTCTGAAATGTTGAGGAGAAAAATCTATGTGTGAATATTTCTTGAACTTCAGTCAAATAGATATTTGAGAAGAATTCTAAATGACACTACTTTTGCAATATTTAAACAGCTCTAAACAGCTCCAGGTAAAACCACTGCAAATAAAGTTCTTTATAATACTCCTTCCTTTATAATACTCCTTCAGCATGAGATCTGTAGAGCACAAAATTGATCTCTTTGGTGCTGAAATATGCATTACTGAGATGAAGGAATTAAAGTATTTCTGAAAAAGTGCCATTGCCCATCACAGTGGCCAATATACTTAAGAGATTAACAAATTTATTTTGCCATCTAGAGGGTCTTTAGGACATGCACTCTGTGCAAAGCATAATTCTGCATGGTTAGGCAGAAATACCTGAAGTAGCAGAAATGAGCCAGCTCACAGATTGCAACAGCTCTGACTCTGTGTCACCTGCTTGGACAAAACAGCCCTAGTAACAAACAAAACAAAACAAAACAAAAGAAAACAAAAAAACTTTAGAAGCACCAACACATGATCAAGCTCCTTTGGTTTATTCTGCTCTGATTCTGTGCCACTGAGGTAGGCAGTGATACCTACCACCACCACCACCTTCCTCTGAGATTATTCACTAGCAGAAGGAGCCTTTATGCCACAGTGAACTGAGAACCGCACACTTCCTTGCGCCAGCCAGAGGAGAATCCAGACGTTCTATAAAAGTGAAACCACTTCTGCTTAGTAGGAATTAAAATCTATTCATAATCCCCAGGAAACAGACCAAACCTGCAAGTATGTTGTATATAACCATCCTGTGCATCACCTGCCCACTGACTCCAACTGTCCTCTCTCTTCTGCAGACCATCTTCATAGCAAATACTGAGCTCTGCGCACTGTTCCTTCCAAAAGGAAAGTCAGTACCACAGAAATGGCACATACAAACATTAGCAATAACACAGGAGATGGTTTCACAAGAGGCCTTTGGCTCAAAATCACTATAAAAACATGCCTGAATTAAGAATAAAAACAACCTTAGATTCAGCATCAGAATTAATGGATCCATCAAGAATCACAATTGCTTTTTTTTTGTCTCTTGCAGATACTCTGAGTACACTCAGCAGGTACAATTGTAAAATCAATTAAAGATCAGTAACACCTTAGCTGGATACCCATGACTCACAGGATTCTAGAAGAAACCAGAACAGATATAGAAAATAGTTATAATAATTCTTTTTTTTTCCTTTTAAAATAAAGTAAATGATTTAAGGATCAGTCTATAAGCAAAATAATTCTTCTCCAAGGTCAACATCCATTGCCTTGTTGAAAAACTGGTATGGGCATATGGAAGGACTTTTTTTAAACAATGAGGAATACAATTAATTCTGAAAGTAGATGTCAGAATTGGCAAATTTATAAAGAGTTAGGATTTCAGAGGTGCGGCTTCCTCCTATGTATTACCACTAGAAAACTTCATTTTCAAATCAGTTAGCACTACAAACTTTTCTTTACACCAGACTCTTGCCAACACCACCCACTGGTAAAACAACTAGGGGATAGTGAAATATATTTCTGCTTTATTAACTAAATTCCTCCTATTCATCTTGCAGGGCTTAGCATCTTTTCAGATGCAATGAGGTTCTGAAATGCAGCTTATTTTCAGGTGATAACAACTACATGAGAAGGTATCCTATGACCATAAAAAGAGGTGGGAGAACAGAGAAATCTCTTTTTTTAATAACAAAAGTTCTTTTTCATAGTCAGGACAGTAACATTTTAATTGTAGCAATACTTGTGTCTATCTGGTGATGACACACTTTTTATTCTGCTTTACTTGAATTAAAACAAGCCATTCACAGAACCCATATTATTCTCCAGTGAAATGATGGTGTTTAGCAACATAATTTTATAGCAGAAAGCAATGAAAAATATACACAATTCAATTGGCAGGATAGTTTGGGTAAGCAGATTAGACCCAGCTAGAAGTGGCATATAATCTCTTTTCTTGTGAAAAACACCATGAGACAATTTATAATCATTAGAGGTCAAGATCTCATTTGCACATCTCATCTGATAAATGACATGTTCAAAATTGCCATGCCATAACATGATGTTAGGGCACTGAAGCAATACTCATACTGAAAGAAGAATGCCACTTATCAAGCACTATATCCCATAACCTCTCAATAATAGATTTCTGAGGCTTTTTTTTTCCAGAGGGGTATTTAGCAATTTACAGCAGCTATTGCTTTTATCTGTTCATCTCAAGCCCTGTCCATTCTTTAAAAAAGCCAGTGATCCAATTTTCAACATATTAAACAAGTTAGTGTTGCTAATGAGAAGAAATGCATCAAGGCAAAATAAAAAATTAAATTAAATTCAAATAAATACAGGACAAAACCAAAAACAGCAATCCAACTTGCATGTTAATCTTCAGATTATTCCTGCCACTGAGTACTATTAAAACTGTCTCCATCTTGCTTGTTTTGCCATATTAACAGTTGAGAAGACAAATAATTGACTCTGCCACTACCATTTACAGAATATATTTGCTCAAAAGGTTTTACATTTCGACACCTTCAACACAATTCTCCGTATGGTATGACATACTGAAGTGCCACTAAAAGCTCCCCCTGCTGTTTCTCAATGATAGTAGAAACAAATCTGCCTCTCACGTTTTAGAAGTAGTTTTGAGAGCCATTTGTTATGTCATTAATTTTGCAGCCATGGTAATTTTTCCTTCATAGCTCTTAAATTATATTCAATTTAGTGTAATTATGATAAAAAAGAGAAAAGTAAAACTGATAAACATAAGATTTTTGCTCTGTCTGATTTGTAATGCTTATCAGACAGTTTTACAGTTTTAATAACCTTGAACCAAGTTATGCATCTGCAGGAGAGAAGTAAAAAATGCATATAAGCCTTTCTACAAATGGGGAGTTCGAGAACTGTTCAAGTAATAATGAAATATTCCAACAGTGCTAGGGATAGTAAGACTGGTGCATGTACCATTTTATTGTATACTTTATGCTTACCTCTGGGAGGCAAGGAGGTAAAACTGGGTCTGGCCTGACTATTCTAGCACTCACAGAGGGCAGCACACATGGGGCAGAACAGTACTGTTCTAGCAACACTGAGCAATTCTCATTGTCCAGATCAGACCACAGACGACACCTGCGTGAGAGGCACTCCAGACCATACTGCCCAAAACAGGCAATTCCACTGCGCTGCTCATCCGATGTCTTGCTGGGGATGCTAAGCCCTTTTCAACACCTGATGGTATGAAATCCTTCTACTGTGAGCCTTAAACTGCAAGTCGATGTGCAGTCCTAACAACACCTGTGATGCTGAGCTTCTCAGAGCATAAAATGATCTGAACTCTACTGTATCATAATTCAGTGCAGAAGTCATGGTAACCTGCTCTGCTGAGTTGCAAAGCTGTAAAATGAACTCAAGTTCTTGCTACCTGATCCTAAACTAATTGATTTTTCCCTTCAGTTAAAAAAAAAGAAACCCTAAACAAAACATACCAAATTTTCAAGAGATTTTGGTTACATTATTTTATATTTCAAACTCGATTCTAGCGTCAATGATGTAAAAATCAATGTGAGCCACCTCAGCAAGAATTCCCACCAGATAAAGGCTTCTATGGGTGCACAGGCCTTTCCTAATAGCCTTTATCCTCTCTCAGCAGAGCAAACCTGCCTCTGTTTGGCCAGAAGGATCATGATCAGGGAAACGGAAATACAATTTAAGATTATTTCTGCATTTTCCCTTCATTGGAGTAGGAAAAATTCTGAAATCCACACTTGATCTAGAAGCCTGAGTAGTGGACAGGGAGAGAAATCCACCTGCCTTGTGTCTGCAATCACCTTTCTGTCTTCCAGGTATAAGGAAGGGTATTATTTTTGTCTCCTTTTCATCTGTGTTTACTTGGGAAAACTCTATTGTAATACTAACAGTCTGCAAATTGGCTGAAGAATGTTTTCCATAATATGACATAAGAGGAAACTTAAAAGGTGCTTGGGAATTGAGGTTATTAAAAACAGAAGCGCAGTCTCTGCTGTGCCGTCAAGGTATGATACCAGTATGATCATGTCACAAATTAAAACTGAGTTTTAATCTAAACTCTGCTGTACAACTTATACAAAGGAGGTTCTCTGTCAAATATATGGCAGAGGCTAGAAGCAAAAATTGAAGGAAGACATTTTAGCAGTTTGCACAAACCCATACCCACCCTCCTCACTGTATGTGGCATCAGTCTGCCGCCCCATTACCCTGCACCCAGTATTTCCGTAAGGCAAAGATGGACATGAAGGCAAGGGGAACATTGCGGCACTGGCTGGAGCAGAACGGGCCAAGGGCTGCCCTAACTACAGCAGGCTCAGAAGACTTCTGTCTGGCCCCCATACCTCTTCTTCCTAAGTTAAATTTATTCAGCTTTTTATTAGCAGCAACGGAAGGGGCTGTGGCTCTTTGTTTGACTTAAAACCTTCACGCTGCAGCTAATTTAGACTCTTCTTTATTAGTTCTCCTTACTAGGATGGTGAAAATCTCATTCTGAAATGAAATTTGACAGTTTTCAACTCATTATAAACATTTGATCACTAGGATGCATTTTTAACTAGCTATCATGAACAAACATCCAACTCTTTAGCATTTATCACAAATGTCACCAAACCAGCAGATCACCTGCAAATTAATGCCACAGCAGTTCTAATAGGGTCACACAGGAATCAATTTGCAGTCCTATGCTAATTAACATTTTTAGTTGCTGTCTGGAAGAAAACTTAAAATAATCATGGATAAACACCACAGGTAGAATAATGGCTGGAAAATGTTAAATATAAAAAAAAGGACAGTCACTGACAGAAACCTGGATGCAATAAGATAATGTATTTTAACATGACCAAAAATAAATATTAATGTGGAAGGACAAGGAGTGAAACTTATGTTTAGACTTTAGCAAAACAGCATAGAGAAAATATCTTGCAAATCACTGTCTCTGAAAAAGACTCTGGAACCACAGAGGTTTGAGTATAATTTTGTATCCAGAAAAGCTTAATTTAGTATCACAATACGCATGCCAAAATTAAGGATCCCTATGTATTCCACAGAAATGGACAGGCATCTCCAGAGGTTCAGCCCATCCTCAAACAAGTAGAATGAATCACTTGCAAGCAGTATTCATCTTTCTGCCTCGAGAAGGGCCCAATTTCTACACAGGTTAACATCTTAAGGTTTATAAGGCTAGATGATGTCTACCCCAAGCAGGTAGATAAAAAACAATGTGGATGTTTGCAAAAAAAAAAATCTGCTACCTGGTTGGCAACCTGTTTTCAGTTAATTCAGGTGAGAGGGGAAGTGTGAATTTTTAATTGCGATTGGAACAGTTCAGGAAGAGTTGGACTAGACTGTTCAAAACTGTCATGTTTAACACAGACAGACCTGCATGCTTTCCTGAAATATTGTCATCAGCTTAAAGAAAATAGCACAGGAGTATTTATGAAAGTTATGCTGGAGGCCAGAAGTGATTGATCAAATATACCATCCTGACCTCCTGAATATATGAAATTTAACTGAATTTGGGAGCATGACACCACCACTAATAGAAGCATGCCACATGGAACATGAACCTTTCAGCGTATGTCTCTGTTTGCAAACCACCAAGGCAATGTTCCATTTCAAAACTCTTTTCTAGGGCACTGTTATTGGTTCCTCTAATTAATCACTTAATCAGACCCCTAAACTACTAGCATCTGTAGAAATTAAAATTATTCAGCCAAGCCTGTAAAATAAAACACTTCTGGTAATTAGGCCTCTACAATGTCATCATCAGTCATGCTTTAGGGGGATGCAGAAGTCTCTCATTACACATAACACTGACGGAAGCAGATGCACGGCAAATATCTTCTAAGTGCAAGTACTCATCTGTGACCTAAGCAGGGAGCTCAGTGATTATCCTAACCTGGATTCATTGCTGAGGTAGCCAAATTCAATTAACACAATCATACAAGCAGAATCAGCCAAAGCAAAATGGAATTGATATCCACAGGTCTCACTCTACACATCTCAAAACATGCTGTTGTTAATAATGGCAATGGAAAAAAACACATACTATGTCAAAACAATTCAACAAAAACAAACACTTCAGAAAAATATGCCTGAACATCTAAGATATAAAATCAATGCCCTTTACTTCAGAATAATAAATGTCAGTTTTGATACTTATGACTGTGGAATACTATCAAGAGATAAATTTGTTAAAATACTAGAGGGCTGAATTTCTTGATGTTATGGCAAGTGCAAAATAAGGCTGTAGTCTGTAATGACCAAAAATCGAAAGCCTGGTGTTCTTTCTCCTAACTCAACACCAGAGATTCAGAAGAGCAGCCTGACTCATCCCAGATGCCAGCACACCCTATAGCTGGGTACTGTCCCTTTTGTGAGTCACGTGAATCACCTCTGTGCAATATGCAGTGACGTACACCACAGAATATGGCCATAAATCTATACAAATGCAAGGAAGAATATGACTCAAGATGTTGGACATTTCAAAGATCATTCAGAGGTAAAGCACAGGTAGTATGCTGACAGTTAATGAAGAAACAACTTGTTATCTTGCACCATCACATACAATCTTTAATTCTGTATGGCCTTGCCACAAAATACACTTGTTAGACAGTATTTTCTATCACTGTGACATATATCACCATTCTGAAAAGGGAATAAATAGTACATGTATCTGAGTTTTGTTGCATATGGCTCTGTTTTCTATGTTTCCATTTGAGGTTTTGCCTTTTTCACCTGTTTTATGCTGGAAAATGCACTGGTATTACTCCCTGAGGACCTATGACTTGCTTCAGAACAGCCATCTGTATTATTTCAAGTTTCTTATTCCTAGCTCTGGCAGCTGAGTTCAGCTGAGACACAGCAGTGCCTACTTCTATGGTGCTACCCTCAGCTCAACCTCACAGGCCAGGGATAAACTATCCAAGGCTGTGGGACTCTGCTCTAGGGCTGTAAGGACCACATGAAAGACACACCGGCAAAATCCACGTGCAGAATAACTAAAAAAATCTGCTAGGAGACAAGAGTGTCCAGGATTCTTTATTAACTGCATGCACGCTATCAGCACCAGAGAATGTAAAACAAAAAAATTGATTTCATGAGTGCCTGCTGAAGAACTCAACCCCATGAGAAAGAAAGCCCTGAAGAGAGCAGTGAGCAAGCATGCACTAAACAAAAACAAAGCAATGGTAATTTTCCCTTCAATCTGAAACATGCTGCGCTTGACCTTTAGCAAATAGACTTTAGGATTTAAAATGCACCCTGCAAATGCTGTTTTTTTCCAGGTGCTTCTTGAAGAGACAAGTGCATTGAAGCAGCGGGCTGAGAGCAGTGGTGTAAGGGGCAAAAATGTATACATATATTTTGCTTTTCTACAAGGTTGTGGTGAGACTTCCAGCAAAAGATTATGACATTTGGTGCATATTGATTCCAGAACTCTAAGGTATAAGTGTATCCAGAGATCTGGATTAGCATTAAGAAAATTTCCCTTTCCTGCCTCTGTAAAGCCTTCCAGCTGATAGAGAGACATTTTAGAAAGTTATCTGGATTACCTATAAAACTAGAGAATCCTGGGCTACCTCTGTATCCATCTTCATACTTTCATAGCACTACGAAGAGGTTGAACTTACTTAGACTATTACCCAATCTCTTTCTTTAAGAAATTAGGCAAATTAAACAAACTGACTGGTTCTTCAAGGATAGAAATTCAGAGACTAACCAAAAGAATAACAAAATGGTCAGAAAAAAATATCACTGTGAATGAAAAAAAAAGACAAAAAAAATTATTCCTATAATTATGGCAAATTACTCAAGGAAAAAACAGCAAAAAGAGAACCAGTGTAGATTATGTACTATCATGGATACAACTGTGAAAGTTAGTATGACAGCCAATGTAAAGCTAGTTAAAATAGCTCATTTTTATATTAGGATTTTAAGTTATCTGGCATCTTTTTTTCATTTGAGTAGTCAATTTGGTACCTCTTTGTTTAATATATCTTTTTGGACAACTAAATGTGCACTTCGATAAAAGTATGTTGAAATTGAGAAGTACAAAAATGAGTCTCAAAAATGAGTCAAGTGTCTCCTGGGACTGAAGACAATACAGATTCCTAAAAAAATGACTTTTCCCAGAAAATAAGTAAACTTCTCAGGCTTACAAAGAGCACAGTGCTAAAAAGTTTAGCAGATGACTTACTGCAAACCAAGCAATAGCAGATCTTTCAAACTTTCCCACATTTGTTGATATAGTATGGTATTTTGAAGACCTTATTGAAATCATTAATTAGCACCACTGCCCACTTGGGTAGTGGGAATCATAAGATGATAAAAAGAATACTTCCTCCTTTAGCTCTCAAGGATATCAGCCATGCCCTACAGTCTCTAGCAATAGAGACGTATCTCTTCCAGGCTGCCCCTCTGGGGGTTCAGACTCACAAACCACTTTCTCTGTGATAACAAGTTCCCAGCCATGACCTGTGTCACAGTCAGTGCACATTCACTTCTCACACAGGCACTTGGCCATACTAGTTGTGGTGGCACTGCGGCTGCTCGCAGTTGCCCCTTGCGAGTTTTTCTCTGCAGTAGGAATTCACACGGCAGCAATGGATTGGATTTGCTGTTCTGTGTCTCATTTGCTGTCACCTTTGGCTCCATAATAGCCAGGGACCTTTGCCCATTTTTACACTCACAAATGAAACAGGTCAGGGACTGTTCTCAGGATCTGATGCCAATCAGTACTCAACAACTCAGTCTACTTTCAGCTAAACCGTTAAATAGTCAAATTGATAATATAGATAAGCTTTCTTACAGCTTCCTCCCAAACAGGCATGAATGCATCCAAGCTGTCAGTCAAGAACAGACTCAGCCCCAGCCTAGACCCCCAATCATGTCCAAGCATTGGAGCAGCAGTAGCTTGCACAGGCCAAAATCATAGAATGTCTAAGGTTGGAAGGGACCTCTAGAAGTCATCTAGTCCAATCCCATATCATCCAAGGGATATGCTAGAAGTTGCAGGTTGGAGTGTGGGCCCGTGCCTTAGCGTGTACTTAGCGTTAGTACTGTTTTTAAAGCAGCAAAATATTTGGGCTGGATATGAAATGTAACAGAATTCCACGTAAGTTAATTCTGACAGAAGTAAACATGGATTCTGCATCTGCAGAGATGGGGTATGGAGAGAATCACTGAGCTGGGTTTGGAGAGAGAGAGCATTTTTGCTTTTTGTTGTATAAACCCAGGCAGAGACTTGTTTCTAATCTCTTTTAAAAGAAGTCTCATTTTTTTTTGTCTTCTTCACTGAATGAAATAGAGTTTTCATCAGGCAGCAAACTGAGAGCCCAAATCACTGAAACCCTCTTCCTAAAGTTACTGTTAGTAGCAGTGTTGCTGATAGACTCAACATTGAGTCCTCCAAAAGACCTAGGGAAGACCTGGGCCAGTAAGAGACTTATAAATCCTCCCCTGCTGCCATCTTGTGCCAGGAGTAAGTAAATTACTGTAACCCTTCAAAGAGTATAATGACTTCACTGATCCTATGACTCACCAGCCACTTCAGGAGGCACATCAACATTCATCTCCCCCTAGCCTGTCTCTACTCTCTCCGTGACTATTGCTTTGAAATAGGGGAGTAGCAGGCTCAAACTGAAGGGAAATGGAGCCATGGGGGGGCAATTAGGAAGAGTCTTGGGGACAGCGTGATAGAGGACACTCACACTTTCCCTGGTAAAGCTGCACAACCAGAGATGCAACTCGAGTGGCCTGTATGCACACACCATGGGAAACACACAGAAGCTGCAAATTCATGCACAGCTACGGAGCCAAGATCTTGCTGCAGTCATGGAGACATGATGGGACAGATCACACAATTGCATATGGGAATGGACTGACACAGGCTATTTAGGAAGGATGACTGAGAAGGCAGGGAGAAAAGGTTCTGCTCTGTGCAAAGCAGCAGCTCAAATGAATTGAGATTTGCCTTATGGCAGATGATGGGCCAGTTGCAAGCTTATCAGTAAAGATTAGAAGACAGACGAGCATGGATGACATCGTTTTGGGTGTCTACTACAGATACCTCATGAAGAAGCCAAAATAGATGAAGTCTTCTTTAGACAGCTAGAAGATGCCACAGATTAGTGGCCAGTTACTAGAGATGTCCCTCATGGATCACTGCTGCTTAGTGTCTCTGTTAAGGACCTGGACAGCGCAGGATACAGCACATATCAGCAAATCCACAGGTGATACGGGATGGCATGGATGAGGGGCAGACAGGCAATGTTCAGAAAGTCAACTGGGTTGCTATTCAGAGGTAACTTGAAGTGCTGGAGAAATGGACTGACAGTAATCTCATGAAGTTCATCAAAGACAAATGCAAAGTCCAATATATGGGATGGAATAAATCAGTACAGCAGAATACAGCAGTACATATTAAATGTCCACTGGATAGAAAGCAACTCTGCAGAAATGAAACAGGCTGGGGATCCTCATGGACAACAAGCTGAAAATGAGTCAGTAATGTGCCTTTTCAGCACTGAATGCTAATTGCATATTGGACCATATTAACGTAGACAGTTGGTCAAGACAAGAGATTTTTCTCCTCTGTTTAGCATTCATGAAAATGTATCTGAAGACACTGTCATACTTGGACAGGTCGAGTAGAGGACCACCTAGATGATTAGGAGACTGAAGCACAAGACATGCAAAGACAGGTTGTTAGTTCATTCTGAAGAGGAGAAGCCTCAAAGCAGATTTAATTATTGTCTTTGGCTACCGAATGGAAAGGTACAAAGGAGACTGAGAAATACTCTCCTGAGAGATGTATAAGGATAGGACAAAAAGCAAGTGGCACAAGGTCTGATTAGGTAAAACATTTTACAATAAGAATGATCAAATATTGGAATAAGCGCCCAGAGAGGTAGTGGAATCTGCTTTCTTGGGGAACCTGATCTAACCTGGTCCTGCTTTGAGCAGGGGTTTGGACCAACTGAACTTACAACCTATATGATTGGTCTCTTCTGATAAATGAATCTATCTGGAAAGCAAACAAAGCAAAACAACAAAAAAAGCAGGACAAGAGCATAAACAAACCAAGTAGGTTTACCTCTGAGAGTATAGCTGTTGATTAACATTCTGTAACACGAGCTAACAGGTAGTTAGTTCTATCATTCACACTTTTGCTGATTCCTGATAATCTCTGTGCACAGAATGTTAAAAAAAATAGTATGAGGAAAAGGCAGCAAAAGAAATTTCTAAACTCATTACTATTTAAAAAAGAGATGCACTCCCATCTTATGAAAACAATGTGTACATTCCCAAAGCTAATAGCAATAAGTAAGGTTATCACACAAAATCAATGAGGCTTTCAATTAAATACTAAAAGCAACAACCCTGCTCATTTCAGCTTGCAGCAGTGATCTCAGTGGTCTATGCAAGCTATGCATGTCGTCTTCTGAATCCTAAAGTTTTTACAACATTTGACAGCAGGAATTTTTTGCCTCAGTTATGAAAGCATCTACCTGCAATTTACCTAAGACACTTTTTAACTAGCCAGCCTGTGACAGAAAGTTTCATTTCTGGGGGCATCCAAAAGACGTAGTAACTGTTGTACAATCTGGTTGCCTTATCTTATGAGAATGTTGCAAAACATTAACTTCATGAGACCTGTTTCCAGTTTCTTTTAACTTTGTCATCTTCTAGATGTTGGAACTAAGATTTTACATACTAAACATCTGTCTCAACATCAAGGTTGTTAATATTTTGGAAAATTTTAGTAAAATAATTTAGCTCTTCAAGAAGAGCATACCTTGTTTTGCTGATATTAAAGACTTCCAGCAAGTGTTCTTTGAGAAGCTCCAGTATGCCTGTGCTCTGGAGAAGAGACTTTGTGTTTGTATCAGATATATACCTCTTGCTTTTCTAACTGTCCCAAATCATGAATGGGAAAATTATAACCTTTCAGAAAACTCACATTCCTATACACAGTCAGATGGTTATTTCCTTGAGTTTACCAGTTAAATTTGCTGAAAATTCTGTATTTACAAAGTGCCACATCCTGTTCGCCAGTTATTGACCTGTCTGCATATTCACTCCCAACTGGAATAGCATTTTCTGACTCCAGTGTAGGAGGCAAAGTCTGACCGTTCCTGCCGTGTTGCTCCATTTCAGTCCAGAAAAGGTTAAAGCCAGGAATTAGAACCAGAGATAATTTTCTCTTGTGCTCATAGTCATATAGTTGCTGTTCCCTCCTACAATGAGTGATCTTACACTGTTCCCAGTCCAGATGCAGAAATTAAAAGTTATACTTGGAAATAAAGAAAGGAACAGAACAAACCAGAGAAGTTGACTGTTTTGAATGAGGATGAGTAAGAAGAATAGGATAAAAGGGACAAAGTTCATAGATGAGAAAAACTGTGACTAAGAAATAGGGATAACTGACTGGCAGTGAGCATGAGGTAAATGAACTAAAGGGGCTTCAAATCCAGATGGCTTGAAATCCAGAGGGAAGGTCAGACACTGACAAAGAGATGGAAGGATGAAAAGAAAGACAGTAGGGAAGACTCCAGGAAGTCTTCCCAGGTTCCCAAGTAGGAACTAGAAGTACTACAAGACCCAAAGACAACCTGGAAAATCTGAGACTCCAGTAGGAGTCTCATAGTAGGAACTACTACTACTCCATAACAGGAAGCATGGAAAGAAACAGTTGTGATGAAAAGGCAGGAGAAAGAGCTTAGGAAGACAAAGATCTGTGAGAAAGGAGAGACACTGGATGTTTATTGAGGACACATAGTGGGATAAGACATAAGCAGGCTGACACCAAATTATTCACTGCTGTTGCTGATCAAGGTTCTGGGACTGGGTCATCCCCCACCAGTCCTTTTCAAATCTCTCCCATTGTAGCTTTCGTTTTCAAATCTCCAGCTACCCTCCTAATTTCTAAGTAGGCATTCAGAGATGTGAAGAGAGCTAATCTGTAACCCACAAGCTACATAAACAAAGTAGACAAAGGTTGTAAGAGTAGAGAACTACTTTTTTTTTTTTTGTGGTCTCACAGCAGGTTAGTATCAAAATCAGGAACAGAATTAAGGCTCCTCTCTCCAAGTGCCCAGTTTCCTAGTCTGTGCCCTCTTGCTCTGCTTTCATGCAGTGTACAATATAGACGAATTGACAGAGAGGCTCCATTCCAAGAAAACACCAACATATGCAGGGAAATATAAATTCCTCTGCCTCAATTCTGAAGTAACTGGACACAAGACAAAAATCTCATCTGCATGCCATATAGACACTGCTATATAGTAGTTTGAGTACAACATCACCCTAATGGGCCTATAAGAAATAAGCTGTTTTGCATCTGGCCAGCTTGGAGCACTAGCAGAGCAATCCATAGATTCCTATCCACAAAGCCATATGTCTCTGAAAGCACTTCCTGCAACTACCTATCTGCATTGGAGTGAAGACTTCTGAGGTCCCGGGTCCAGTACATCTCTCATATTCTCTACTTATTTCATCTCTCTCACAACCAGCCATCTAGAGCATGGATAGGTGGGCATTTCCAACACAGACAGAGCAACTGAATGAATTCTTATTTCATGCTATTAGAATGAAAAGCTCTACAAGAGTTAGCTAGGCTTTGACAAATTGTTACCAGCCTTTTTGAATTACTAAGCCTTTATCAGTTTTCATTAGCAGTACAGTTGCAGCTTTGAACAGTGTCCTTGCTGCCTTAAAAAGAGAATAAAACTAAAAACAAGTTAATGAGCATAACTCAAGGGGTCATTCGTAAGGAATCCAACTCATCATTAACATTTTTTTTTACATATAAAAAATATATGTAGCTAGTTATTTCCCTAGTTTGCTTTCAGACTCCAAACAAGCACTGTGATTAATAATAATGAAGTGTTACCAACAGCAGTTGCTAAAAAGAAACTATGAAAATGGAGAGTGCAATGAAAAAATTGGTGTTTCTGTGTGGATATATGCAGGACATGTGGATATATTCACTGCTAAATGAAATAGCTGCAGGGGAGTTAAATGGGACTGCATGGAAGAGCAACTGATAGAAAACCTATACTTTACTGGAATACCTTACAAATTCTGGATGCTTGCAAGGTTCAGTTGACATCAGCAACATTAACTTCCATTTGCCAGGTAGTAGTATTTCACAATTCTTCTTTCTCAAAAGTGCCAAACCAAGAAAGGAAATACCAGCTACCTCTCTGTATTAATAGATGTATACACTCACAAGTCTATCCACCCAAAGGTTCAGTGGAGTGCTAGAGACCTGTCTCTACACAAACACATCTGTTGTTAGCATGTATCTTTTAAACATTTGCAGTCAAGTCTACCCACATTTTTTTAGAACAGTGGAGAACCTCTACAAAGAGAACTTTGACTCTGATAATGCTCTAGAGACTACCTGACATAAAATGCCACTTCTCTCTCCAACATTTCTAGTACATCTTTTAAATGTTCTCTGCTGTCTTATACTGTTCATCATAAAAGAGCAAATTTCCCAAGGCATCTACAAAAAAAAGAGATTTTAAAAAGAATGGGAAGCTTTTGACAGCCGATGCATAAAACTAGGGTTGTGGTTTTGCACAACATGATGACATAAAAAGACAGAAATCAGTTATACATACAGCAGGCACTGTTATTGTGCTGTAAAGTAATAAAAAAACCTTTATTGATTTTGGTTGATTAATTCTATCTTTAACTATAAGGTCAATAAAAGTTAGGATCAAAATCCAGACAAAATGTCTGCACTCTGCAGGCCTGTTTATTCTGAATAAAACTTAAGGAGGAGGTTCCATTAGTTATAGTGAGTGCACTGAAATGAGAAAGGGTTATAGAACAATGAACCCAATGGAAATAATTAACAAGTGAAGAAAAAATGAGCATTATGACCATGTTATGATGACATCTAAGACAAGAAAACTCTGATTAAGAAATAATAATAATAATAATAAAAGCTATTTGTCACAGAAGAATTCTAATGAACTTCAAACTGCTTGGGGTTGTTTTCATCATTTTCACAGCTTCTTCACAGATCCTAAATCTGAAACTCATAAGAATTAGTACTCTTCACCAGCATCCATCCAGCGGATCTTCAAGTCATGGCATGTTTATAAAGTCCATAATAATTAGCCTTCACTTGAAACTTGTTTTTTTATGGCATGCATTT
The DNA here is from genome assembly GCF_000705375.1 of Tinamus guttatus. The sequence continues at coordinate 76,104 of NW_010580574.1, read as the reverse complement.
TCTTAACCATTCTCCAACTTCCTCCATCTAGTACTGTAAGTCCTGAGGTCTCTTCTTTTACTCTTTTACTTTTCTTGGCTTAAACATAATGTTTTCCTGTCCTATAGAAGTACCAGGTATCTTTCTGCTGATAACAAGTGCAAAGACAGAAAGTGGCAAACACTTAAGCTAAAGAAAGCAGTGCAACAGAGAACAGCAGAATCACAGTTCAGCAAAGGCTGAACTCTAGCATGTGTAAAATCAGGATAGGGAGAAGTGATCACAGATGACTGAGATGAGAAAATCTATTTATTGGGTTAATTTCCTGCAGCCTAAGGTATTAAATTCCCACTACACTTATTTTTATCACAAAGACCCAAGCAACAAGGTAAAAGAACCTAACTGTGGCACAACATTCAGAAATAGGAATCTACAAGAATTTACCAGTCCACAGAGTCTAAATGGACAAGAATAAAGGGATATTTGGAGTACAGCCAAGTCTATAAACAAGTTATAAGGATAATTGCAGAAAGATCATGGTCTGGCAAAGAAGATGGTCATGGCAACAGAAGGCAGTAGTGTTTGATGAGGAAAACCAGAGAGTAAAGAAAAGAGAAACATTCCCACGCAGAGGAGGGAGAAGCTGAAGAAGGGTCTAATTTTATGTCCTTTTCAAATTTGCAATTATGTGGAAAAACAGTAGAAGGCAGCAATAAACACCTCTACTAACACGTCTAAAATTCATTTCCTGTAAGGAGAACATGAGTATTTTTAATTCTACCTCACTTTAAGTAAGTCTTTTGCAAGAGTAGAAAGATAATCTAACTTGCCATACAGCTGAAAATCTCCTAACTTTCTTAACAACTGAAATAACATTTCTTCTGGTTTGTACAAGATCAAAGCACATGATGGACTTCCTGCTAGGGAATATTGCTAAAAATGAAGATCAATTACATTCATTGAATCAAGAGTTGTTTATAAACCTGTTTTGAGAATTCATTGTTAGTTGACATTTTCTCTTTTTAAGGCTTGTTTTATTATTTCTGCCATGCTATTACTGCTGAAGACATTTTCTGCTTACTTGATAAGACAGTGTCTTCATCTATATACTGGCAAATGGAGTAATTGTGAAACTGAATTGTATATATAATTATGCTTAAACTGAAAGGTTGGGTAGAGCCACTCACTCTCCAATACTCCAGAATAACCTATTAGAACAACATGAGGAGGTGGTTAGATCTCCAGTCTTCAGTGTGCCCACTGGTACTCAATAGCAGTTAGAAGAGAAAAATAACGCTCCTTGTAAAAACAAATAGGAAAAATAATTTTCAAGATTAGATACCTCTAACTCTCTCCAGCATTCTTTTTCTACCCATCTTATACAAGCATCGTGTCCTAAAGCTTCTGAACTCAGTTAATCTCAGTTTCACGTTTCCTTCCTTACCCAGGGAAAACAAAGCCACATTTTGTTTTCTCTTTCTTCTAGGAAACACATTTTTTCTATGTTTTTTTTCTCAGTTTCCCATTAACCAAGCTGTACTATACCACCCTTTGCTACTTTCCACCTTTATCTGTCATATTTTGTGCTTCCAAATCAAGTTATAGGAAGATAAATCAGAATAAGAATTTGAGTACTTCAATCACTTTATGTAAAAGCAAATATTAACACTGACCTCTTTCATCTTTTCCAGTTCATTCTGTAGTGCCTGTTTTGCAATTTCAACTTCTATAAGCTGCTGTCTTAATTTTTCATTTTCATCTTCTGTCACGGTACGTTTTTCTTCCACGTTTTCTAATTCATGATGAAGTCTCACCGATACATCCTTTGCAACCTAAACAGTATAGCATTTCAAAAGAAAGAAAAGAAAAATAATTACTGCTACAGTACTAAGTGTCTAAGCAACCATTTACAGGTGATTATTAAAAAGTTTTATGAAAGCAGTATGTAAGAAAACACATATTCACAGATAGAATTCTGAATGATTCAAAATTCAGCCAATTTCTACAAAATATTTAATATTCTTCTCATGGACTTAATTGAAAAGCACATTAGACATCAAACCACTAAGCATTTTCTCAGGTTTCTTTATGTCAACAGTGAAACAGTATCTTCATTATTCTTAGAGGCAAGAAGCAGGTATTATCTCTCAAGCATTCCCAGTTTACTGTCCCCAGTGCACTGAGGAAGATGTCCTTCAAAAACGTAAGATGTTGAGGCGTCATGCAAAAGGGTCCGTATTCTCCAGACCTACTCTACCTATGCAATTGGAACACATTTTCAGTTCTGTCTGCCAGTGTCTCTCTCCTTCACACACGGTTATATACCAACACCTGGTATTTACTGGTATGGATTACTTTGGAGAGTAAAATAACAATCAAACCTTTCTACTGAGCTTTTTATTCACCCAAATAATGTGCAGTATTTTTAGATGAAGATGCTCACTAATATTTTTGCTTTATATTTTGAAAAGCATTTTCACAGAAACGGAGTTGAAAGGTAGATGCCAAGATCTAATTCCTTTTCCTTATGTAAGTTAATGAGAGTATCACCATTTGAGTCACTTGCATTATGTTTTGTGAAGCCATCAAAATTATAATTACACATTAAAATTAGTTAAATATATACTAGCCATTGTTATGATGGTGATTTTGACACACATGGTTTGAAAAGCCTGATTTGTTGCTTTTTTAGAACATTAGAATATAATTAGTCCTTTTTAACATTAGCTAGAGGACCTCAGAGAGCTATCATTTATGGCTTTCAATATGACAATCATGTTTTTAAGAACTTCCTTTGACACAATAAAACTCTGAAGAAAAACTAATAATTGCAAGCAAACAATCGAGAAGAATCTGATCTATAAGAAAACAGCAGCAGCCAGTGACTCACCCTCCCCAACATGAAGCACGGCGTGTGCAAGTTGCTGATACCACACTGCAGTGTAGCACAAGATCATTCAGTACCCTCCTCCACCGCACACACACTCGAGACACAAAATGCCCAACAGAAACAGTGAGTGGAGAGGAATTTCAATGATAACCATACTTTAAAGAGACTGTGGGATGAGGTTAGAATCACATCAAGTCATACGGCTATCTCTTGATGTCTTTTCCCATACTTGGCCTTAAACTGTGCTTATCCACTGTGGTTATGCACTCAGAATAAACAGATAACCACTGAGGAAGGATCTAACAGCACCTTACCAGAATCTGTCTTTTGATGTACAAATGTTGTCTATACCAATGATTATAAAGAAATAATAAAATCATTTTCAGCAAAAGAATGGTAGAGTCACAATTAATAAAGAGAAATCCTACACAGCAAACTAGATCCCATGGGAGAAGGGCTCACCTACGCAAAATGTGCTTTAGTATGGATGTATGCAAGATCATACCTCTAAGGGATTGCACTGCGTAATGTATTGCCCTTGTAAAACGGACCGTAGTATTTTGGATAGAAATTCTTTGGAAAGGACTTATGAATACTACAAAGAACTGCACATGAGCGACAGTTGTAGTCAGTTAGAAACAGGAATTCCATTTGGCAGAATCTGGCGTTTGATATTCATTCCTACTCCAAAGCAGAGCACAATCTTGATCTGGACGAGGATTTTACAAGAATGCTACTCCTTTTCAAAATAGGCATCTGGTAATTAGGAAGACCAGTAACAAATCCCAATTAAAGTGACGCCTTTATCTAGTTCAACCTAGGTCTTGAACTAACATTTGTGATATGGCAAGTGAGCACCTCACCACAGAATCAATTTCTCTCCTAGTTCCCATGAATATATTAATCAGTAATACAAAGCAGCACTGAGCCAACAAAGAAATCAACTCTATAGGCCAGAAGCATGATATTCTCTTAGGACATGTAGGTTCATGTTCAAAATGTTTGCCAAGCTGAACGTCTCAGCTATTCACCTAAACAGCATTTTGTGTGTGCAAGATGTCCCTTGCTTTGATCAGAAATTCTATCCTATCCCTGGAAAAGTTTTTTCCACTAATGTTGTTTCTGATCAGAAAGCAAATGTTTAGTCAAGAGCCATGTGATGAGCTCAACTTATAGAATGGCCATGGCTAAAACAGCAGATATGATCTTTGAATATGCACAGAAAAGGAATATTAAGTAGAAATACAGGTGAAGAAACTAGCATTCTAAATGGCATTCATGACAAAATTACTGGAATAATGTGTCTTTGCCTGGAGTCCACACCTGATAAGAAGGAAAACAAGCTGGAAAATTTTCAGAAATGATAATCCAAATCTGAAAAATAAGTCTACAAATAATAGACTTGCAATCTATTATACTTATCAAAAGAAGCTTAAAAATGACCTTGTTCATGATCCTATACTAAATTAGTGTTTTTAACTGTAATCAAAAGAATCCAGCCAAGCGATTATACGCAAATAGTTCTGGGCATAAGTGTGATCTATAAGCTCAATTTTGCTGTACTGAGGTCAGCATTTCCACTGCGGGATGTCTAGGAGACTCCTCAACTGTTCAAAAAGTGAAAAGTGGTGATTCAGTAGAAAATGCCTTAACGAGATCTAGTGGATGGAAGTGGAAGATAAACAACTTCCACAAGAAACATTTTGTTTTCCAGTAAATGGAGTTATATGGAATGGAGATTATGATACTTTACCAACAGCAATCTTTCAACAAAGATTGAAATTCTTCTATGGGCTATACTATGGGCTGTGGTTCATTCAGAAGTTGCAGACTGGGTACTGAGACCACACACTGAAATTCTGTGGGCTGTGCCTATGATTTCAGGTAGATACGGAAAACTCTGGCTTTACTGAAGATAACTACAGCTTTCCTATTGACATCAACACTCAGGATTTCATGTTGTGACTTTGCAAATGCTGAACCTAACAGTGCTGAAATGTGATCAAGGAGCACTGTAATCCCCTAAGAATCAGTGGGACTGGTCAGAGATGTTGATTCAATGTTGTGGTGGTGGAGTATGTCATGTGTTCATCATAATAGATCTCAAACCTCTCGATCTTAATCCACATTTGTATCACTTCTTGCACATGAACTGAACAAAAGATGATTGGACTAAGGCTGTGAATAACCTCCTCATAAAACCTTACCATAGGGCTGTTTACTGAGATGCTTTCCAGTCTATTACTAAGGTAAGTTTGGGTCACTGCTACCCCCCCAATGCTGTAGCAGCTGCACGTTTTAGAGCAGAGGGCTGGAAATGCCTGAGTCACTGAAGACCAGAGAGCTCGGTCGTGTCTCTACCTCCCAATGTCCCTCTCCCCGGCACCTGCTCCCTCCTGTACCTTGAGGTCCTGCTCCATGCTGCGCAAGAGCTCCCCGTCAATCTCCCCGGTCTGCGCGTAGCGGAGCCTCTTGCGCTCCGCCTTGCGCAGCCGGTACTGGAGGATTCGGCAATTTTTGTTGGCTCGCTCCAGCTCGTGGCGCATTTCTTGCAGCTGACAAGCATCCTCCTCGAAGAACGTGTCCCTCATCTCGTCCATCTCGGTCCTCAGTTCATCGATCTCATTCTGACACCGGGGCAAGTAAAAACGGGACGCAACAGGTGGGTCGAAAAACAACAAAAAAAGAAAACATCAGAGAAGCCAAGCACAGGGGAAAGAGACCAAAACAGAGCTGGAGGACAGGCTCTCCTCCCCACGAGGACACCAGGTAATTATGGCAGGGCTTAGCATATGGAGGGGGAAAAGCACCGCTGTCTGCACACCCCACGGCAGGGCCATCTTGCGCCTCCCTCACGGCCCGTGCTGGGGAAGGGGGCGAGAGCGAAGCGCCCCCTCACTGCAGTGGGGAAACACCCAGCTTGCCCGGGTCCTGCAGCCCTCACCCCCCAACCCTCCTGGCCCGGGCCCCTGGGGACGCCGCAGGAGCCTGCGGGGGCCCCTAGCCCCGCCCAACGGCCCCAACTGCCGCCCCAAAGAACCCAACGGCCCCAACTGCCGCC
>NW_010580574.1:0-66978 GCF_000705375.1 Tinamus guttatus | reverse complement strand
GCGGCGGTGCCGGGGCCGCCGCAGTTCCCGTTGCGCCGCCCGCCTCCCGCGCGCAGAAACAAAGGCGAGCTCGTCCCTGGGGCGAGCGCGGCCCCCGGCTGGGCGCTTACCGTGTGCTAATATCCCGGGATAACGGCTAAAGGGGCCAAAGTCGTCTTTATAACCTGAAGGGTCTTGTGCCGCGCACCCACCTGTGTGTGCTAAGGAGAGCTGGGACACAGCTCCAGCACGAGGCAGGGGCATCTGGGCTGGAAATCCCCCCTTGGGTTGATAATCTGTGGATTTGGAGCCCAAGAGTGCAGGGATGGGGGGTACAAAGTTTGCACCCGGTGCACGAGGAGTAGGGCAGCATGTACCATGGTGGGCGCAGAAGCCCAGGAGGGCACCCACCTTATGTGTGGGTACACTGATAACCACATCATGGATATTTACATGTATATATATATATATATACACATGTATATACGCATGTGTATATATATATATATATACATGCTTTTATTTGTGTATACGTGCATATACATATGCATCTAAACATGAATTTATTTGTGTATACCTTTATTTTGTGCACACAAATACACTGCACATACATGCCGTATATGTGTATTCCTATACGCAGGCATACATATATGTATGAATATATCTGTACACACATATATTACTCCATGTAATTTCCCTGATCCCCAGGGAAATGTCCATGTGCTGGCCCAGGGTAGGATGACCAGTGGCACCTTCTCCAGCAGCCCCTGCCCCACACCCCTTCCTCACCACCACAGCCTCTTCTGGTGTGATCCAAGGAGCAGGAAAAATCCTTCAGCTTTGAGGCCAGGGACTGTGCAAAGTGGATATATATAGATGTGATGAGTTGAGGGTAGTCAGAAAAGAGGAGATGGAATAATTATGCTAAGGAGGAGAAACACTGGGATGATGAAAGGCTACTTTTTGAATTCATCATACTTAATGATTTAAATTAAGCTTTTGAAAGCTACTATAAATGTAGTCTGCAATCATATCAACTAAACAGACTTAAGTGGTTGAAATATGAGATGTGAAAACACAAAATACTTCTTGAGATGGATCTAAGAAATAAATCCAGTATGATATAGTATTCCTAAGAAAATGGTGGATAGATGTTGTTAGAAAAAAGTCTGGAGTCCTTGTCGTAGTGAGTATGGAGAACAACAGTAACATAACATTTGGTCCATATAAAATCCTCCAGGAGGATAAGCAGAGCAATCCTTACCTTAGAGCACTGAAATGCAGTTATCATCCTCTCTACTCCCTCAGTCTTGTCACAATGGCCTTTCTATTCTAAAACAAAAATGAGAAGTGATAACATCTTTACTGTCTACAAAGAGTTTGATTGTGCTGTTGGAAATATCCAGATCCCTAGTGCCTAAATGGAAGCCAGCTCATCAGATTATCTTCAGTCATATCATCAAGCATTAAATCTGATATTACAGGCCAATCTTGCACCAGAATTCTTTCTTTTTTGTTTTAGTATCATTTGGTATGGTTGTTATTATATACAGTATTTCTATTTTGATTGAAACTCCCATGATGACAATTATAAAACTGACAAAGGCATAAACATCTTCTGCTCACATTGTTTACTGTTTGAGAGCAATGGCTATAATCTAAACTAAAGCATCCTTTTGCTGTTAAAAGCTGTATTTCCATTAGGAGGGTTTGTTGCTAGATGTTTGCAGGTGTTTTACAGGATCAGCAGATGTTTTCTAGGTAGATGTTACTACATCTACCCTAGAATTAGTCCAATGCAGAGACATCTACTGCATATTTTTTTTTCCTACCATACAGATAAATGTTAAAACAGTAAAAGTTACATTTATGATGAGATTTTGCTCCAGGTTCTCCAGAAAGCAAGCTGTGGAAGGAAATGATACACAGAAAAGAATATCTTAATTTTACATAGAAAACAAGAGGCTCTCAGCTGACTATTGTAATTCAGGGATGAAACCCTTTCAGGGTGCTAAACAGTTCAATAAATACTCAAAAGGAAGTCTTATTTGATTCTCCCTTTTTTCTCTGCCTTTTCCTCACTTATTTTTTATTCTTCTGCCTTGGATTTTGTGTCATGTAAATAATTGACAGTCTCCTATACCCTGATATAGCATACGTATACTTTTTTCTGCACTTAGTGTTTCTTTTTTTTCTTTCTTTCTTTCTTTCTTTCTTTCTTTCTTTCTTTCTTTCTTTCTTTCTTTCTTTCTTTCTTTCTTTCTTTCTTTCTTTCTTTCTTTCTTTCTTTCTTTCTTTCTTTCTTTCTTTCTTTCTTTCTTTCTTTCTTTCTTTCTTTCTTTCTTTCTTTCTTTCTTTCTTTCTTTCTTTCCTTTCCTTCTTTCCTTCTTTCCTTCTTTCCTTCTTTCCTTCTTTCTTTCTTTTCTTTCTTTTCTTTCTTTTCTTTCTTTTCTTTCTTTTTTAACTTCCTATAACTAAAAGTGTTTTGACCCAAATTAGAGCTGTAAATATTTTACTCTCTAGTTCCTGTTATCACTTACTCACATAAAGAGAGACTTCTTCATCCAGCCTACTATTCTATTTAGTTGCACTTGTGCAAGAGACAGAAGGGAACTGGACTGACAGAGGAGGAGGGCAAGTGAAAGAAGAGGGAGATTTTCTCTTCTGAAAAGAGTTGCAGTGCAAGTCATATAGATTCTGTTTCTAAGGTGAGGATGAGAAATGCCTTACGTAACACCTCAGAAGTATGACCCAGGCATGGCCTCCTAGCATTCAGTAAAGAATACTTTAAAAACAGATTTCCAAAGTGTCCTCCTCATTTCCAGTGGAGAGGATGCTTTTTCAGGAGGCTCCCTGGGTGGCATTTGGTTGCTTTGGCCGCTTTGATTTTCCCCTCCTCTCTTCCTGAGTCATGCTGGGGGCGAGAGTGAAGCTGCTGCAGCACCCTCTGCACCCTCTTATGCTTGCTACTACCCCTCTGGCACCAGCTGGGCCTTATCTCCCTTGCCCAAGATGTGCTCAATACGACTGGTCACACTGAGGCTAGTCTCCGTCTTCTCCATCTCCATAAATTTCAAAAATTGTGATTTTATCTCATTGTCTTCTCTCATTTTGTCTAAAAGGCCCTAATGTCTATCGTACCAAGCAGTAATTTAAAGGCGAACAATGAATTCTTTGTCACTGCTCTGCTTTCTTATTTACAGGGAAATAATAGAAAAGCCTTCAAGACTTACTGCACAGTAGGATTGCACTGCAGCAAATCACGGCATTTCGAAAAGAGGGCTTTATGATTACACTTCAATGCAAAAACAAATCTAAGGAACAAGCACTTTGAACACATATAACTTAAATAGAAACAAGTGCCAGCGGCACCGAATGGTTTATTAAAGCGGCCATACTTTGACACATGCATTTGGCCAGATTATTGTATAAAATAATAGCGATCCTGGCTGTCATGCCTCTTGTTTTTCTCCCCCTCAGCCACATATAACTGTGGTGTGGCACATCCCAGTGGCATATTCTGTTCATCCACAGGCTCATACTTCATAGCACCCCCAAAAAAGAGCCCAGGATGTCACATCATGGGGACAGATACACCATTTGTACTCTGGCTGAGAAATCACCAAATTGAGAGAAGGAAGGTGTCCTGCTTTTCAGTGCTATCTGGAGGAAGCAGTTGCATCTGATCCACTGGCTTCAGCCTTAATTTATTTATTGGGCTGCTTCTTATATCCCAGTTCTGAAAGTTTGTATGTCATGCCTTGTGTCGCGCACATCTTAGGCAAGCTTAATTCTTGCACTGGATAGCTGGACAGGTTCTCAGCCTCACACTGAGTGACAAGAAACACAAAATGAAATTAAAATTAAAATTAGAGGAGTCCTTGGCACTGTCAATGTAGACTAAAACTAAGTGAAATAAGATCTGTAGCTTTTTAGAACTCAATTCTTATATTTATGGCATAAAGACTTGGTTCTGCTTTTGCAATCAAACATTTCATTCTTTCTGAATGCTGCAGGAAGTTTTATTTTCCTGCTTTTTATTGCTACAGAAATCAATTGTACCTATTGTTCAGAGATGATGACAGAATTGAACATGCCCTGAAACAGGCTAGTGCTTCTCAGCCATTTCAAATCAAAAAAATAACCTCTAGCAGTCTCCCTCTTGCCTCTCCTGAATTTGCTCTTCCAAAATTTGTTTTAGAAATAGTCATTCATGAATATGGGACTTAAGATTTCATTTACATTGAAAAAAAACAATCTTTCTCTATCACTCTATTTCCTGTAGCTCTACTTGGATCATTTTTCCATATTCAGAAGCTAGGATTATACCAAACTTGCAGAAATCCTATCATCTGCCCAGGCTAAATACTGCATTTGTACCTAAAGCTCGATGATTACATAATGAAGTTAATGTAACTCTGCGGATAATTTTATAGCTAAGACTGGAGGGATGAAAGCCAAAGTATGTAATTTCTCTGAATTAAGCAATCTTGTACCTTGTTCTGTTGCTTTTAAATAATATGCTCACTGATTGCTAAAGAAAACTATGTTCTTACCTGGGCCCTAAAATATTAGCAGCACATCCAAACTGTCAGTTCCAGGGAGAGATTTCGAACACACTACACAAATATAGGGGTATGTGTTGGAAGACAACCCCCAGACCACTTCTCTAGTACCATATTTATTCTCTTAAAACGAAGCCAGTCATGAGCAGGTTGCACCCCATGGCCTGCCTGCATGCACGTGGCCAGCCGCAATCTGTGCGTTGAACAGAGGGTGCCCCACTCACAACCCTGAGGATTTTGTTACTCACCCTGTGTGTCTAAAGGCCTCTCTGGGGCTTGCTTAAACAGGTGAGAGTGTCCAACCCCATTCCGCTCCTCAGCTAAAAGTAAGTGACTGTAGGAGTCTCTGCATCTTGGGGCATTTGTACAGCTCTTCCTCTAGGTCTGAAAGCAGCAGAGTTATCCGAGACTCATAGCTGTCTATGCTGGAACAGAATACCTTGCCATTTTAGCTTCCAAGTGGTATCACACTACCATATCCATAAGTTTCCAGATGCAAAACTCACCATAGTCTTACCAAGATCTAGTTTTAGACAAGATGCTGCCTTTCCATTTTTGGTGCCTCTTGAGTAGCTGTCTCCCTCATTATCGTCTTCTTAGAGCTTTATTTTCTCTTTTAATGACTTATTTGCAATAACTTTCATTTTAGGATCCGTGATTTTTTGTATATGTCCCAAGTTATTTGTGAACTTATTACCATTTGCAAAGGCAACTCATGGACTATGAATTTTCGAAAATGTCAGCAAGCTTCTCTCTGCTTGTCATGGTCCTAAATGTCTGTAAGAACTTGGCATAAGTCATTTTGAAAACAAGTTTTCGTTTCTACTGCTAAGTGCTTCTGACTATGATGGCTGTTTAAAAAACTATACTTAGTATTTCTGGAATCCTATAGTAGAGGCTGACATTTTAGTTGTTAATTTATATTTGCAAAGGCCATGGAAAAATCTCCGTACTTGTGCAAGTTAAAAATTAATAAATCAATGGTGAATCAGTTTCTTTAGTTACCAATCTGTTGGACCATCTAACATGTCTATTATGTTGTTAATATCTTACATAATGCCCTGTGCTTTTCAAGGAATTAGAGATGTTCTGGCACATACTGAAATAATAAAATCAGGATATCTTGTTTTCCAGGTCCATTTAAACACTGCCTGTATGGAAAAAAAAGAGGGGGGAGGGGGTGGTTACAGGTTTTTCAAGAGGCAAATGCGTCAGGTTCATTGCATGGCTTTTGATTCAGGGACTGCATATGAGAATAACGATTGAGAAAACGATCCACCCCAAATTATCCCTCCTTTGTATGCTGATATTGCTTTATAAGGTCTCGAACTACAGGCAGTTTCGATAGGCTGTCTTATTATACCGACGGCAGCTTCTGCTCTCTTTCCGGGCTGCCTGAGAGCGTTTTGTGTGTGTGTGTGAATGAGGCTGGAGTCATGGTTTCTACGGCAACGTCAACCACATGTCACCTCATGAGGCAGCTCCAGCCGCTCTCGCGCACGCGGCGCTTGGCACCCGTTCGGAGCCGGCCCTGCCTGCTGGGCGCAGGGAGGCCGGAGCAAGGCGCGTTGCTGAGGAGCAGCCTGGGACACCACGGCAATAACCATGCTGCCTTTGTGGCTTTTTTGGTAGCCTCAGACAATGGGGAAAAGGCAAATGCTCGTGATCTAGTTCCTGCGGGGTAGGTCACCTATGGCAGCTATCCTTCTCACGTGAGAGACAAGACTCTGCGAGCTTGTTCTTAATTTGGATCCCATTGGAGTAATGTTATTCAGCACTACGTTTATTCTGGTGTAATTCTATTACAAAAGAAATAGCCACCAGGCTCAATAGGGTAACGTCAGTGCAGAGGAGATCAGAATTCAACCCAGAGGCTCAGTATCACATTGCCATGATAATGGTGAACACTGACCGTTTGATGCTCCTGATCATGGAGACTCAGAACATTACAGGACAGATCTAAAATAATCCTTTATTGATCTGGGGCACTGTGATTAAAGGGTGCACTAAAGCTTGAGATAATGCCTTTGAGTAGAGAAGGACGCCGATTGAACTAATACCTTCCTCTCTCTGAATCTGAGATGCTATCTGTCTCAGCAAGGGCAGCAATAAATCCAAGTGCTTCTGATTGGTCTAACTAATTAGTTATTAATGAAATATGCATCTGTGAGAGTGTGTCCCATAGGTTCCATTCCATCCAATGAAGGCACATAAATTTACTCTTCTATAAGGTCACACTCACTAAAAATATGTGACCCGCTCTTTCAGGACTTGCTTTCTTATCCTGTGCTCCAATTTGTCTCATAATTGAGAGAGGAAAGTGTTGGAAGCACTCAAACTGTTTATAGCAGAGATTTTCACTTTCTCCTTAAAATTTTCCAGCTAGTCCTCTGGAATGAAATCTTGGCTCTGCTAAAGTCATTAGCAAATCCCACATTGCCGTTAATACGGCTTGCCGCAATGGTACTGGCTATTTCACTCAACGTCTCCTCTAAGGTGGCAAAGGATCATTCACAATGATTTGAATACTGACAGATTTAATTTATTTATTAATTTATTGCAGGAAAGCAGTAGTTTCTAATTTTATAAAAATGCTATTCTTCTGAGAGGAAGTACTGCAGTTACAAAAAATCTAAGGGTCTCTATTCACTTGTGGCTACCAAGGCTTATGCATAAATCCAAGCAATGCATCCTGATCTGCTCTATGGCATTGGGAGCATCACATGACTTTTGTGTATCGCGGTCTCCTAAAATGATGGTGATGACTACTAGTTCCCGCCCTAGGGAGTTAATCCTGGAAAGAGCTATGAAAAACAGATTAGTTCAGGGAAAGTAAGTCCCTTCTCTCAGAGATGATTTTGTCTTTTGAAATAAAAATTGGATATGCAGTTTTGACTTGCATGCAATTTTTGTTAATGCGTAATAGCTCAAAAACTATCTGAATAAGCAGAAGCATAATTCTTTTTTCTTTTTTTGGCTTATGTAGGTTTATCGCACTTTTAACAGCTTGAAGCACAGAAAAGTGTAGTGCAGAAAGTTCCACTATCATTAAAACCCACAAAAGATGTAACTCAGAATTCCTTCTGAGTTTAGTATCTCTCTCTTCCAGCAAGAATAAATGGCTTCCTCTTCAACAACTGCTGCAGTGAATGCATCTCTCATTGCAAGATGTTTTGTGAGATGTTGGGAATCTGAGCCCTGAAGCACCAATCTGATTTGATTATGTTTATTTTACAGTCTTTCAGCTGCATTTCCTAGGCTACATGTGAAAGCTTCATAACTATAACAGAGCAGAAGACTGGATTGCACTTTGGTATTGTCTGTATAATGCAACCAAAAATAATGTTGTGGTCCTGCAGAAGTAGATGTTATGAAATAGTTGCATTTGTACATTTCTATACCATCATTCTTGGCATACCGGAAAAATCTAATAATCTCCCCACATGCACAGTCTCCTGATCAGCTGTGATTTAGCTTTATTTCTGTGATAAATAACTTTTGAGACGTACAGAAGAAAACTGTAAGATAGATGTTCAGTGTATGGAAAATGATGAGCCACAGTGTAAGGAAGCATTATTTTTTGTCACAGGAAGCTGAAAATGTTTGTAGGGCAGAAGTAAAAAGTTCATTGGTACATTAAAACATTCTTGATCTTAAAAATGCGATAAATAGCTGAGATTTTCATTGGTACATTAAAACATTCTTGATAATAAATAGCTGAGATGATTGAAAATATAAGGAAAAACTGCTCCAGTGAGTATTAAAGAGCCAGCGGCTTCTATTCAGTAATTGCAGTCTTACAATCATACTGAACTGTCAGAGACCAGAGTTACTCTCAGGCTCAGGCAGAGCATTATAAAATCCTGTACTCTAATCCTCACAATGCTGAAATTCCAGTATGATAAACTCCTACTGATACAGATGTCTCTTTCTTCTCTTTTACAATAGTATCAGCTTTCACAGGTGCGTGTTGCATCTTATTTGAGAACATACATCTCTGCTACAGGGGTGGTTGCCTTGAAAAGGATTGCTCAGTTACGTCTTGCTGACTTCTGCTGGATGATTTTCCCACTTGTTTTCATAGAAGACAAGTAAGTACTTTTCTGCAGGTCTGCTCATTTTTAGTGGAGTAGACTTACGACAGGCTGTTCCATCTCTCTTGGGCTGTCCTAACATACTGCTGGTGTTTCCTGAACTGCCAGGAGAAGAGGTGACAGATATGGGGTATGGGAAGATAGGGAAACGCATGCAGCAGAGCAAGAAAAGACAACTTTCTGAGACCGGGAAAGGGCCACACAGGTTGTCCCCACAATGGGAATCAGAATTGGATTCTGCCATTTGAGATGTTGGGCCCTAGAGAATCTAACAGTAGAAATTTACTAAACTCAAACCTGTATCTTTTGTTTTTCCATTTGCATGTTCGTGACTTTTATTCTTCAGCAGAGATGGTGAGAAGCAGCTGCAATAAGTGCAAGTGCTAAATATGCTTAGAAGTATGAGCAGGATCTTAGTAGATTAGGTGCATACAAGTAGAATTGCTGTATATTTTTCTTCATTCTTCACTGTAGAATATGTTTAATAATACATTTCGTCAGACATTATATCTCCTTGCAGCCTGTTGTCTCTTTCTTGACATCAGATCAGAAATCAAGGACATATGATTCATTTGCTCGCTCTTATTTATCCCTTCTACCAATACAGACTACCTGCACTACTGAAGAAAGAGTAACTTCTGTGATTAAACACATAAGCCGTTAGTCATGTAGATCTGATGTGAACAGTGGAGGGTTTTGTTAAAAGTTGCTAAAAGGTAAGAATTCCCTAAGAAAATGCAAGCAGGGAGTCCTGACAGGGTATCTTCCTCTGATCTAACCGAAAGGAAGAAAGAGCAGAGCCAGCACTTAGGGCTTCAAGAAGGGTGTGGGGAGACAGAGGCATCAAGAAGAAGCAGGGCTGGAAAGGTAATAAGAGCAGAAGAACGTTTCCACATTTATACATCTGACTTCACATATAAAACAGCTCAATGTGTGTAGGCGTCTGTTTAATGTATGACTGAGCAAGTTCTGTCTTAATACTAAATCCACTTCCAAAGAAATTAATTCATACAAATCCTCCCTTCTCCCTAGATATCCCAAAAGGAAAAGCACAATGTGTTCACAAGTAACAGAATCCCTGCGGGCTCTTGTAAAGGCTGATGCAAAGAAAGCACAGTAACGTATAAGAAAAGGGACACACTTCCAGCCAAACAAAAATGGTCTGCAATATTGAATCTATTTTTAAAGGATTAAATCTATTTTGGTTTTCTTATTGCAGTTCTGATACAGAAGTAGGAAAGAATGCTATGACTACTAGTTCTGAAGTTAGTAAAAATCCTAATACTTTTATGCTATGGAGAGGTTTTCTTGTAGAGGCATGATTACTTCTGATATAAAATAATAGAAAATACACATACATAATCTGTGTCTTAATAACTAGGGATTGAAAACATGTCCTGTCATTTTACTGTAAAATATAAATAGTATTAATATATGTTCTTATTTGCAGTATGCTTTAATTAATAGTATTAAGGGGTATGAAGCAGGCAATTCTAGGAACAGCATGTGACAATCTGCAAGTGTATAATCTTGTGTCTTTGGACAAGCAGTAGATAAATAATACCAAGCAAAATGAACATAGTCAAATGTATTAGTATATTTTAAACTTCAGAAAGTGAACAGTTCGACTAAATATGTTAGTACTAAAAAAATAGGTAATTTCACTCGTGAAGACCTCTAATACTCAGTGTTTTATAAAGCTCAATGGAATCATGTGCCTGAAAAGTAGAAATTTATTGTGCATACATTGGATGGATCTCTGCTTAAGCAGATCTTCCAAAATCAGGTCCAGAAATATAATAATATAACTGAGATTGCTCTTCACTAGTGCAATACTATGAAAAAAAAAGACAAAAAAAATCAGAAAAAATAATTAGTTTTGGTTAGATCACTCAGTTTTTGGAGGTATTTCATAGAGCTTGGCTGAAGAATTGTTTAATGCTAAGTCCTGCAATCTCTATGAAAATTTTGACATAGTATCAAATTAGTTATCCGTCGCACGAACTTAAATCATAGCTTAAGTCTATGTGCTCTCATCAATCACTCTTTCAATTGGTCTGAGTCAGCCTATCTCAGGATAACTGTGACCTGCTCTGGTGATGTGAAATTGGCGCATCTACAATGGCAGTTATTTCTGTGGCTCTCTGATTACCACGTTAGTCCATCAGGAGTATCGCCTTGACCAGGAAGCTCTAGAACCACACAGATCAATATTTCCCTAAGGCAGGACCAGCTATAGTCCACTTCCAAGACAGAAAAATTTGATATCGTCCCTTTCACCTTTTCTTGAAATTTTGAAAAAGTCATTTATTTGTGTACAAGGCCTCATCTATGTAGCAATATCCATCCAGAAATGCAGATTCACTAATTGGTTTGTTTTTGAACAATGATGCAAGAATATAAAATGTGTGAAAGGCATCACACCCAAGGATTACCTACTGATAGATTACCTACTGATATCATGGAGCTCAATAGAGGAAAAATAAACTTTAACTTGTGACTTTTTAATAGGAAAAAAATAGGAAAAGTCAGAGTGCCTCTGAGAGTGTTTTTCTTGGACATACAGTGAGCAGTAGCATGGTAAGTTGCCACATTTTGTCTTGCAGTGTTTCTTAATTCTGTTCGCTGATGCCCCAAACCTTCCTCTTTTATCTATAATGATCTTTAATAAAGAAAAGCAAACATATATTTACTGCTTTGCTCAATTCAAAACATAAATCATAGAGCAGACCAGCTGTTACATACAGCCTTCAAGATGCACTTTACAATAGCACAGCTCAGCTTTAGTGCGGATTTGGTCTTGAGGATCTCTTTCTGCCTGGAGTGCTCTGTGCATCAATGATTGTCCTGTTCTCTACCACATTACCTGGCAGAACGAGCTTCATCTGGGTCAAGAGCAAGCTGATTTAAATATGGCATATGATGTTTATGCTGGCTTAGGGCTTTATCCTGCCTACAGGAAAACAAATGATATCTGTTCCAGAGTGAAAATTGAAGGGCAAAGTTACTCTTTCACCATTTTTGAGCAAATCCTTGCTGTCAGAGGCTTGTTCAAAATCATTGCACATAACATTACCAGGCTATTTTTGATTTGGCAGGATACCCTAAAATCCTTTCATAGTATGCATTTGCCAATAAATGTGAAGTGGGACAAGAATGTAGTCTTTTTACTTAGATGCTAAAATACATTTAGATTATGTAAATACATTAATATTAAAAGCATGTATCCCAGCTTGATGGGGTTTTTTTTCAGTTATAGTTGAAAGTAACAGATAAATAGCATCATCTAGTGGTCATGTACAAACCTACAGAAGGCTGCAATCCCACCATCCTTTGTCACACATTTTGACTTCAATGGAAAATACAAAGTATGTAAATTCTTTATTTCCAGTCGTTGATTTTTGGGCTCTAGTGAAGAAAGAGATCATTAAGTTAGGAGGTACATCACACCCACACTGTTAGCATTGACAACTGTAGAACAAGCATATCCTATGTATTATTACAAGTTTCACTGCAAGTTATCTTAAGCCGAAGAATTTTTATGTGAATGTTTTAATGTTGGGATGCTAAGAGCCCAGGATACCTACTTTTAATTCTGATATTGCATTTTCAGTCATCGCTTCTATTTGATAAAATATAACCTAAAACATTTTCAAACTACATCTTCAGTGGAAGAGAATCAGGACAAGAATCCAAGTCTTCTGGCTCCAAGGCTCAGGTTTTATAATTAGTTTAATTAGAATAAAATGCCTCATAAAGTCACAAACTTCAGAAACCTGCTTCTTGTAAAAACTGGGTGTTTATGTTTGCTTTTTTGGAGGAGTTTTGTCTTTTTTGGAGGAGTTTTGTCTTTTTCCTCTTTCTCGAAAGCTTAAGGTTCTTTGAGTTGCACATGACTACTTCAGGGACTATGTATTACATCAAAATGTACAAACTAGGCTGCAGTGAGGTCAATAGTGAGGCTAGAAAGTTACCCCAAGGCCTCATTAAAATCTAGGCTATATTAAAAGACTTTCTGATACCAGAAAGTTAAACCATCAAGGGACATGGTGCTTCTTGTGGAAGAAGGGCCAAGTCGCATGGGAAAAATACAGTAACATTGTCAGAGAATGAAGGGATGCAAGGAGGAAGGCCAAGGCTCATTTGGAATTAGAGTTAGTGAGAGATGTCAGGGGCAACAGGAAGGGCTTCTATAAATACATCAGCAGCAAAAGGAAGACTAGGGAAAATGTTAGTCCACTGCTGAATGAGGAGGGTGCCCTAGTGATGGAGGATGCAGAGAAAGCAGAGTTACTAAATCCCTTCTTTGCTTCTGTCTTTACTGCTAAGGCCAGTCCCCATGAACTACAGAGCCCAGAGACAAGAGAGAGAACCAGGAGAGAGGAGGACTTTCTGCTGGTTGAGGAGGATTGGCTGAACATCTATGGGCCCGGATGGGATGCACCCAAGAATGCTGAGGGAACTGGCGTGGGTTATTGCTCAGATACTTTCCATCATCTTTGAGAGGTCATGGAGGGTGGGGGAGGTACCAGAGGAGCGGAAGAAAGCCAGCCAGTGCAAAAATGGCAAGAGGGAGGAGCCGGGAAACTACAGGCTGTCAGCCTCACCGCAATCCCTGGAAAGGTGATAGAACAGCTCATCCTAGAGAACATCTCTGGGCATGTGAGGTAAAGGAAGGTGATCAGGAGTAGTCAGCATGGATTCACCAAGGGAAAGTTGTGTTTGACAAACTGATAGCCTTCTACGATGAGGTGACCAGCTCAATGGATGATGGGAGAGTCGTGGATGTTGTCTACCTTGACTTCAGCAAGGCTTTTGACACAGTCTCCCGTAACATCCTCATAGGAAAGCTCAGGAAGTGTGAACTGGGTGAGTGCACAGTGAAGTGGATTGAGGAGTGGCTGGATGGCAGAGCCCAGAGGGTGGTGATAAATGGGGCTGATTCTGGTTGGAAGCCTGTGGCCAGTGGTGTCCCGCAGGTGTCAGTACTGGGCTCAGTGCTGTTCAACTTGTTCATCAATGACTTGGACAAGGACACAGAGGGCACCCTCAGCAAGTTTGCAGATGACACCAAACTGAGAGGAGTGGCCGACACTCCTGAGGGCTGTGCTGCCATATGGGATCCTGGCCTGCATGAGGAGAAGCGTTGCCAGCAGGTCAAGGGAGGGGATCTTCCCCCTCTACTCAGCTCTGGTGAGGCTGCATCTGAAGTATTGGGTGCAGTTCTGGGCTCCCCAGTACAAGGACATTGAGCTTCTAGACGGGGTCCAGCAGAGAGCCACGGAGATGATTACGGGACTGGAGCATCTATCTTATGAGGAAAGACTGAGATCGGCCTGTTCAGCCTGGAGAAGAGAAGATTGAGAG
This sequence comes from Tinamus guttatus, assembly GCF_000705375.1. The sequence goes on along the minus strand of NW_010580574.1, from coordinate 52,973 downwards.
GAGATCTGATCAATATGTATAAGTACCTGAGGGGTGAATGTAGGGAGGATTTGGCCGAACTCTTCTCCATGGTGGCCAGTGACAGGACAAGGGGTAATGGCTGCAAGTTGAAACACAAGAAGTTCCATCTCCATGTGAGGAAGAATTTCTTTCCCGTGAGGGTGACAGAGCCCTGGAACAGGCTGCCCAGAGAGGTTGTGGAGTCTCCTTCTCTGGAGATCTTCAAAACCCACCTGGACGTCACCCTGTGCCATGTGCTCTAGGTGTGCCTGCTGGAGCAGGGGGATTGGACTAGATGACCTCTAGAGGTCCCTTCCAACCTTAAGCATTCTGTGATTCTGCCAATGACACTCTTGTGTGTCTCCAAGTGATCATGATTTTTCAGGAAAGCAGCATTTATTATGACAAGGAAAAGAGCAGCCACCTTCCCCTCCCTGATGGCACATCCAGTTCGGAGAGCAGCTCCATGAGGTTGCTGCCAGACTGAATCCTGCAGCTTGGGACCTCCTGCTGTTGAAGCACCTGATGTTTTACTTGCATGCCTTTGAGAAGCCAAGGCCTAACCTTCCTGAGACAACAGGCAAGATATTAGAAAGCTCTGCCCTACAGAAGTGGCCTTGCTGTATGCAATCAGGGTTTTCATTGTCAGGCTAGAGCATGGAGGCCTTGCATTATTTAGTAATCATGTCTATGCTTGCTTTCAGCTATCAGGAAATATCATGCATTAGTTCTCACATCCTCATATCTTTGAGCAAGTACTTTGTACAGAGATGAGTGCATCACCTACATTTCTCATGAATCACAATGCATTATTATGCATTTCTGCTATGGAAATGATGTAGGTGTATACGAATTCATGGTATGTGAGAAATTTCACCAGTAGTGTTCCGGGTAGCTTCCAGGCAATGCAGTCTGGGATGTGATCAAAAAAGAAATAGGAGTGAAGAAGAGTGAACCAAGGCCATTGAAAAAGTGAACAATAGAAATATAATGTTTTCCAGGAAAATATTTTTTTTTTTTTAGGAAATACGCTCCAGCATCTTTCAACTTTGTGGTGTGACATCTCTCCACCTACTGTCAATAGTTTTTATTTCAAGATGAAATGAAATATTGCTTCGCTGGCCAGTATTATTGCCAAGTAACTTTCAATATTCAAAGATTTTTCTCTCTTTTATCATCTGCCCATGCACTTATTTGCACCCAGCATACCTTTCCAAGGTCCAAACTACCAAGTTTGTTTTTTAGATAGGACTAATACGATGTAGGACATAGGTATATATATTAATTTAACCAAATGTGCTTGGTATTTCTTCTAGGAAGTTATTCACAGTTCCCTATACAAGTCTGAAATCTGTTTGGTCTTGAAAAAGCTACCACTGTCATGGTGAATGAAACAGCAGAACCAAATTGTTCATTCTATACCAACACAGAATATCAATTAGAAACAAAAGTGTTATTCTTTCCAATGGCAAAAGTAGAATCAGAAAATAAACATAAGGATTATTTATACCTTCCACTTTTACTTTCAAAATATGTCTACATTTCTTTAGGAATGTCTTGTACTAAAACTTATTTTGTCTGCTTGCACAATAAAACCTAATTTATTTATTTGAGAAACATTTTTTATAGCTTTACTTTGCTTTCTTGCAAGGAACCTTTTCCCCTTTCATTTTTTTTTCATCCAAGGAAAAATGGCTGCAAAAGGAAAAAGATGGATCGCAGACCTATGAAAATTATCTCTGCAGTCTATGAGTTTGAAGAGGAGAAAATATCTCCTGATCTATTTTTTTTTGATTCATTATTTATCTCTTCCAACTGACAAAAAAAAAAAAAAAGAGAGTTTCAGTCCAAGATTCTAATTGATTCTGTCATTTTGCCTACTTCGCATCATGTAATCTGGGCAAGGTGACATCTGGCTCCAGGTTTACAGCTTTGGTTGCTTGTGACTTTCTTTTGCTGCATCTTTGCATTAGGCTGATTTTTTTTTCTAATTAGATATTTCACTTATTTTCATTTTCATCTAATTAAAATGCTATGCTAAAAATATAAATGTGGTTTCAATTAATTTGTTTTATAAGTGGATGCATAATTAATGAAATATTTAAATAAAACCAACTCACAGTGTGATTGTTATTTTTTTCCTACAGTTTAGTTTAGTTTAGATATACAGATGATCAGCAAAAGATTTATTTGAATTTATAAGTGAATTTAGCTCTATGTTTGAGTAACTATCTCTGAGGAAAACTAGATATATTGAAAATTTGCCATCATCTTGGTGCTTTCAGAATTATATCTATTTTGATTTCACCTATTTTAAATATGTGTTTCCATGAGAATTTTTTATGTCTGCCTCAGACAAATGGGTTTCATCACATTTTGCAGATGTGTTTGGAGCCTTTAATGGTAAATGTTACTGAAGAATAGATGAGGAAGACCTTATCTGTAGGTGCTGAGCACTATAGATACCCTGTGATCGGTTTAGCCCACATTTCTTTTAACAAAGAAGAGAATTATTCTTTGGAATCTTCTAAAAGAAGGAGTTAAAATAAGATTCTTTTAACAAAGAAATGAGGTGAAGAAATAGCATGAGAATGATGTTTTCCAAAGAAGGAGAAGTATTAAGCCTAAGGATGCATGGAGGAGCCAAGATATGAAGACAGAGTGCCTCCTTCTTGCTTCACCACAAGTGAACTATAATCACTCAGTTTGTAGATGGTCACTTGTACCACTGAATTAGGAACGGAGGCCACCCACATGGCCATGACCTTTGGCTCATGATCTTTCCTTACAACCACACCTAAGAGAAGTGAGATAGGAATTTAGAAACCTGTTTATAGCCTTCTTGTGGTATTTTGCTGAAAGCCATAAAGATCGCCCCTGCCAAGTACCAAAGGCCTTTGACAAAAAGAAGTAGAAAATGTGTTTAGAGAGATAACCTCAGACAATAGCAACAGAAATTGGTAATCAAACTAGACATATACACTACTACAGGGTTATCCAGAAAAATACATCACAAATGTTTTCAGCAACAGCATCGTCTAGTTTATCCTGGACTGGCTGCAGCACTAGACTGCTGCACACTCATAGCCCGGAAGCACTCATAGCTGTTGGTGCAAATGGCAAAGGTGCCAGGTGACTAAAGGGCTTAACTAGACTATTATTCTATCCAAAACAACACTCATGCTTCTTCCCTCTAGGACTTTTGCCCTAAATATTAGTGGGTGAACCTTTCTCTTAAATGCTGTCTTAAGTGCCTGAAAGAAAATGCCATCCTTAGGTTACATGAAGGTTTCTCACCTGCAAAGCTGTGTTTGAGTTCTAGTTTGTTTGTTTGTTTGTTTGTTTTCCAGTGAGTCAAATGATGCCTCATCTTTAGCAACTTGTCAGTTCTTTCCTCAGTGTCTTATGAAGACTAAGGATTTCTATGTCTTAATTCTTTTGGGACCACATATGGGCTGTCATTTTTCTTATAGTCCACTTCATTGGAGGTTGTCTTTATTTCTGTCAGACTGATGGAAAAATACTGGTGAATACACTCCTTCCTTGCACACACATTAAGGATGCTTTGATATTGTACAGCCTTGAAACAAATGGCTTTTTTATGTCTGTTTGACCTCCATGTATTGCTGTATTCCAAATAGTACACCCTTTAAAGGTAAGCGTCAACTCACTCAGTCAAGTGAGAAACTGTTTGAAAGAATGATATAGTTGTTTAAAATTCATCTGTAGTCAATGTAAAGAGGATGTTCTCTCTAGAGAGAAATTTCTGTGAGCACCTTGGGAACCTTTATTAAGATGCATCACCTTATGGGAGCATATTTCTCTCAACATTGACTGTAGAAGGAACTTAGAAGGAACTAACTTAGTCTAGCTGCCTAGCTATTACGTGCTTTGGGACATGACATTAGGACCATGACAACATAAATGATAACATATCTTCTTTTATAAGCTTCTTATCAACAGCCTGCTTTTTCTCTGCAGACAACAGAATAATGCTGTTAATACATCACCTTGACTAATCTAGCTTAGTATCGCTGTTTATTAGCATTTTTGGTGTCATCTTGAGGCAAGCTCTGCAACCCTTCTGAAAACTGCCTATCAGTCCTGAATTTACTGTCTATCATAATCTACAGACTTTTCCAGGACTTGCTTTTGCACTGAGGTCTGAAAGAACTAAACATTGCTGAGTAACTAGCAGAGTAAGAACTTGTCAAGAAACTGATGATTAAAATAACAATGCTGCCACTATTCACTATCTATCTTCCTTAATCTTCCGCTTATTTAAAATGCTGGTATCTCTGAGGTGATTGTATGAGTCAATACCCATCAACTGACACCACTCATGTCCAGATAACATCACAGGAGTCCTCACATCTGCAATATTGTTGTCCATTATTAATGCTGAAGAGCTAGGCAGAGAAAAGGAAGATATCAGCTCTTAAAAAATACATGGACAAAAGGGTATATGATGCCACTATAACCAATACCATCGTGCAATGGCCTTACAGACAGGTGGGCTCTGGCCTGGGGGCTATGTATGTATTGTGGGCTGCTCCTCCCCAGCTCTCGATGGGAGGACGGAGGTCTCAGTGTTACTCACAGCTTGCTAATCTGACAGTGCCACGTCAGGCTCACAGGAAAGAGGGAAGGAGACAGGAGACCCGTTCTGCTTGACTCACTCTTTTTGCCCAGCCCTCATGGTCAATAAAGGTCGTGTGGCAACAAACACCTGGGTCACAAACCTCCACGATGTGGGCATACTTTGGCATACATGCTCTCGTTCTTGTAGCAACTGCTACGCTGAATTCAGAGGCTACCATCAGAGGAAAAAATGCCATCAGGGAAGATATCTATCCTCCTCTGTGGGATTCTGCCCCTGAAAACCTGCTGGATTTCCCAGTAGAAGACAACACAATTGTCATCAATGCTTGGAACTACCGAGAACGACTGGGAGTGTATAAGAATTTGCTAAACGCTTCAGCTAAATATTTTACTGCTTTTGGATCCCACAATTTTGGTAATATTCTCTGGGGATTGCCATTACAGCATGGGTGGCAATTTCGTACAGGTATGAATTATGTCTTTAAGCAGTAGAAACAGCTTCATGTTTATCAGAGCCATTCTGGGTCATTGCTTCCAAGTTTTCTGCTTTGCAAGCCCAGTGCAGCCTCAGACAGTCTAAATTTTGACATACTCTGCTAGATGATGATTTGAATGAGAATTTCTGAATTAAGGCAAACTTGCCTGTTTGAACAACAGACACTGAACTTTCTGATAGGAAAAGACATTGCTACCCATATAACTGATTAGAATCCAAAAGGTTTGTGGTTAAGAAATACTACTAGATCAAATGAAGAGAGTATTTTTGCAATTTGCTGAAAATACTTCCAAAGATATTCCAGTTATTCCAGAATATTGAAGCTAAATTTATAACCTGCACTTTGCAACTTTGCAGTATTGTTCTGAATTTGTTAGTTGTTTGCTTTATTTATTTTATTTTATTTTATTGGTCTGTTCATTTTCTGGACTTTTATCACTGGTTTGAGTTTTATTTAAAATACAGATGATTGAAAATCCGCTTCACCACTCAGAATTTGTTTCACTTTTCACTCTTCTAGATGAATTTAGAAGTAGACTTGTTATATTTTAAATATATTTAAAGAAAAAAAAGTGCACTTTAGCAGGTATATTTTTTCTGGGTTTTTCTAACGAGCTTCAAATTCTTGTGGCTCATTTTACAAAAGCCTACTGCTATCTGGGGCTTTCATTCCTGTCTGTTTGTTGGCCATTTCATGTGTGAAAAGTCCTTTGAGGTTAAGGCTGCAATATCTTATCAAGGGTTTATCAGAAAATGTGTTCTCTGCTCATTGCTTCACACACAGTGAAGCTTTTCATTCAAAGCTGGAGTTAACTAACTTAACAACCCTATTCTAGTAACTAGAAGAAGTGGGGAGAAGAGAACAATAATCAGCAATGCTTGTTGGAACTTGTGCCAGCACTGTGTGGTAAATCCTTCTTTCCACCTACCTATAAGCAAATATATTTCTCCACTTGTTGTTCAGTTTACTGGTGACAATCTATAGTTCTGTGAAGTGGTGGTTTGGCTGGATGTTTGTTTGCAGAAAGATGGAGACTCTGCAGCTGGTGAAGGAAGGCTGCCAGCATGGAAAACAATTGTTAGGCAAAAAGATGAAAAGGAGAGAGAGTAAATCCTTCTTTCCACCTACCTATAAGCAAATATATTTCTCCACTTGTTGTTCAGTTTACTGGTGACAATCTATAGTTCTGTGAAGTGGTGGTTTGGCTGGATGTTTGTTTGCAGAAAGATGGAGACTCTGCAGCTGGTGAAGGAAGGCTGCCAGCATGGAAAACAATTGTTAGGCAAAAAGATGAAAAGGAGAGAGAGTAAGTGAAGTTCAAGCAGACAACTACCTGACAATTTTTTTAAAGATGTTTGGAGTTTAGGTAGGCTTTTGCCCTATGCGTCTTTATATATGGGATGCAGCAGAAGAGCTGATCCAGCACATGGTAAGGACAAGGAAGACTGTTTGCAGAAGCTGCACTAGAAGGAGGACCTGCAGAGGGCAACCTGTTTAGGTAGCATGGTCTCATCTCTTGCAGTACTGGGAAAGAAGTTTGGGAAAGAAAGAAATCTGAATCATTCAGTGGAATGATTTACCTCTTTCAGATCCTAGTGGAGGAGGATCTGATGAAAGTATGACAAGACAATAAAGGCCATCAGAGACTTCTAGTCATGGTAATGTGATGCAAGATGAATTTCAGTATTACCAAGCAGGCAGTGGCAGAGGACTTTTCTTGACGAATTGACACCTCCTGGACGTAAGAGATGACAGACTTTGAGACAGAGTTTAACATTGCTGGAATTGATAAGTATGTTGAAGGTTAAGTGGAAAAAGGGGAAAGAAAAGACAGAATTTTGGCATGTGTAGTAGTGAGGCTAGTAGTTAGTAATCCAGGTAGACAGCCTGCTTAGAACAGTGAGGAGTGAAGTATTTGTGTATCAATATAATGAGCTTGGACAGTCAAATGGAAGACCTGAATTCATAGTGCAGGACAACAAAGCACCCTCAAAAAGCATGTGAAATACATTGTTCACAGTCCTCGCTGGTCGTGAAAGTTATATGTTGCTGAGAAATATGACAGTTAAAGGTATAAGAAATAGAACAGCATTCTATCTTAATGATGTGCTAGACAATAAAGAATAAACGATAGTGTGGATAGAATTGGGAAACATCCAAATTATTTAGGAAAATACAATAATATGAAGATGACGGAATCTTCTCCACAATCAAAGTTGGATTTGAGTAAGAACAGCTATGTGTACAATGCTACCAAAGAAAGTATAAGTATTACCAGGTAATCCCAGGTCATTGCAGAAGATTCTGACTTTCCCCGTACAGAATTGAGAACAAATATTGTCGGCCTCAGATATTCCTGAATCACAGAATGGTTGAGTTTGGAAGGGACCTCTGGAGATTATTTAGTCCAACGCTCCTGCTCAAGCAGGGTCACCTAGAGCATGCTGTCCAGGATCATGTCCAGGGCCGGGTTGAATATAAGTAGAGAAGGAGACTTCACAATCTCTCTGGGCAGCCTATTCCAGTGCTTTGTCACTCTTTGTCACTCTGTCACTCTGTCAGGAAGTTTTTCCTCATGTTCAGATAGAACTTTCTGCTTTTCAGCTTGTGCTTGTTGCCTCTTTCCTATTGCTGGGCACTGCTGAAAATAATTTGGTCCAATTGTCTTTACACTCTCCCTGAAGATATTTGTATACACTGACAAGATCCTCTTTCAGTTTTCTCCTCTCTGGGCTAAACAGACACAGCTCTCTCTGCCTTTCCTCACAGAAGAGATGCTCCAGTCCCCTTATTATCTTCATAGCCCTGTGCTGGACTCTCTGCAGTAGTTCCATGTCTCTCTTGTACTGTGGAGCCCTAGAGTACTGGACACAGCACTCTAGATGTGGCCTTTGCAGGGCTGAGTAGAGGAGGAAGATCACCTCCCTTCTGGCAACACTCTTCCGAGTGCAACTCAAGATAGCATCGGTCTTCTTGGTCACAAGACCAAGACCGTTGCTGGCACATGGTCAACTTGTTGTTCACCAGGGTTTTCAAGTCCTTCTCTGTCAATCTGCTTTCCAGCAGGTCAGTCCCCAACCTGCATGGAGTGCAAGGTCCTCCCTAGATGCAGAATCTTGTATTTTGTTAACTTCATGAGGTTCCTCTCGCTCAAATTTCCAGCCTGTCCAGGTATCTCTGAAGCACAATCTTCTGGTGCATCAGCCACTCTTCCCAGTCTTGGATCATCAGCAAATCTGCTGAGGGTGCGCTCTGTCCAGGTCACTGATGAAGAAGTTGAACAAGACTGGATATGGACCCCTGAGGGACAGTGCTAGCTGTGGGCCTCCAACTAGACTTTGAATTGCTAATCACATTCCTGTGAGGGCCTCACAGATTTGTTGTCAGGTTTGCCTGAACGATCTTTAACACAATACTCCTCAAGTACAGGAAAGTCTTCACTTTAAGACGTTTGTCTCCACAGTCTTGGATTCCTGAGGGCTGGCCTTAGTAAAGATTAAAGAAAAGGTGGCATTCAGTAACTCTGCCTTCTCTGTATCCTTCATCACCAGAACACCCACCACATTCAGCAGTGGACCCACATTTTCCCTAGTCTTCCTTTTGCTGTTAATGTATTTGAAGAAGTCCTTCTTGTTGTCCTTAACATTCCTTGCCAGATTTAATTCCAAGCAGGCCTTAGTCTTCCTCATTGTATCTCAGCATACTCTGACATCATTCCTATATTCCTCCCAAGTGGCTTATCTCTTTTTTTCTGCATTCTGTATACTTCCTTCTTCTGTTTGAGTTTTACCTGGAGCTCTTCGTTCATCCACTCAGATCTCCTGCCCACTTTCCTTACTTTTTAGTCAAAGGGATGCACCACTAATGCTTCAATACTCTCTTGGACCCTTCCTCTTCTTTCTACGGCCCTAATCCATGAGATTCCTTCAAGTAGGTCCTTGAAGAGGTGAAAAATTGCTCTCCTGAAGTCTAGGTTTGCAATAGTACTTGCCATCCTGCTTTCTTCTCACAGGATCCTGAACTCCACCATCCCATGCTCACTGCAGCCAAGGCAGCCCCCAACCTTCACATCTCCAACCAGTCCTTCTTTATTTGTTAGTACAAGTTCCAGCAGCACACCTCTTCCCTTTGACTGATACCACCTGTGTCAAAAAGTTGTCATCAATGCTGTATAAGAACCTACTGGACTGTTTGTGCCTATCTGTGTTGTCTGGAAAGACAGATATCAGGGGGACTGAAGTCTCCAAGGGGAACCAGGGCCTGTGATCATGAGGCTACTTCCAACTGTCTGCTGAAGACAAAAAAAGTGTGAAGGAAAAAAGGGTTCTGTGTTTACAATGCTTAGAAACACCAGTCTTCATACAAAAAAAAAAAAAAGTGCATTTCTCTCCAGTGCAAGCTCCTGCTTTCAGTGCTTTCCTACTGAAAGACTTTGTGCTTGATCAGCTAGCATTCCCTAGCCCACAAGCTCCATCCAGTCAACTGGGAAGGATAGTTAGGAAAATGTATATGCGCACAATTCATGATCATCTCTTCTCTCTGAGAAAACAGTACCAGGTGTCTTAACACAAACACCAGTTGTTAATGTCATGAAGGCATGAAGGTTAGTTCTGACATGACATGAATGACAATGATTGTATTCAGCTTAGTCATCAGAGGGTATGTACTCTGCAGGGTGTTTTTTGAGTGACAGAATCAGCTCATATCACTGGACCTGATCATGGTAACTGCATGTCATTAAGCAGGCTTCCTGACTCACTACATACATACTTACATATCTACATTATGTACATATCTAAGTGCTTTGATGAGTTAAGCTATTTCTTCATATAATGTAGAATCACAGAATCATTGTGGTTGGAAAAGACCTTCAAGATCACCCAGTCCAACGGTAAACCTATCATCACCATGCCTGCTAAACTATGTCCTCAAGTGCCTCATCTACACATTTCTTGAACACTGCCAGGGCTGGTGACTCCACCACTTCCCTGAGCAGCCTGTTCCAATGCTTAATCAATCTTTTCTTAAAGTTAAATGTCTTTACTTGTCTTCATGTGAAATGTCTTGAATGTTTGCAAGAACATAGGCGCCTCTAAACTCTGCTAACCAGATACAACAATGTTTGCTTGTATATATTTACATTAAGAGCCTGCTTGTATGTACGGTTAAACTGGAAGGGATTCTCTATCATACCTGCTCACTAGGTGAGGCAATTACCAGCACATTAATTTTATGCTATTCTGCTCATTACATTATCACCTTTACCTCTATCAAAAATGTGTCAGTTTTGCATGCAGTTACGTCCTTATGGGCATGTGTATTTATATCTCTATAAAAATATCAGCTTGTTAAGTTCTGCTTTCAGACAGTTTCATAAAACTCAGAATACTTTTACAGTAAGCAATAAATTCAACTGCAAAGCACAGTCAGATTGTTATGCACTGTATGAGGTATTGACTGAGAAATTCAGGTACTGTAAGAACAGTAGTTTATGAAGCAGAACAACAGTATTTTTTTGCTTCTCTGAGCAAAATTCTGCATGCCTTACTTGTATAAGTTTTTTTTTTGGCCTCAGAGGGGTTTTTATGTGAAAAAGATTGAGAAACATTTGGCATGTTGTTTCATTTGATTCAGGCAGATTAGCAGATCCTTCCAGTGTGACTTCCAGTGGCTCTGAAGCTGGAGACCTTCTGTACATATCTGTAAGAAGCTGGTGGGCCTGTAAGTATATGCTTTTATACTATTCTTCTCCAAAATATGATTTATGCCCTAGATGGCAATTCAGAATCTCTTGTCCACTTGATCTTCTATATTAAAAATTAATTTCAGTGTTACATAGCTCTTCATTAAAAAAATTGAGCCTGACATCTCAGTATGACTAAGTAAATTAAAACTAACTGACCTTGATAACTTTTCTGAAAAAAAGGAGCCTTAAGAGATGTTTGCATTTCAAAAATTTATGAAAAAATACGCGGGAAATACCTGTTGGGTACCTATATTTGTAGACATTTGTAGAGATTACATTTTTAAATCACTCCATGCCAGATTTCACAGAATCACAGAATGCTTGAGGCTGGAAAGGACCTCTAGAGATCATCTAGTCCAACCCCCTTCTTCAAGCAGGGACACCTAGAGCACATTACACAGGATTGCATCCAGGCAGGTTCTCAATATCTCCAAAGAAAGAGACTCCAGATTAGTTCAGTTTAAATACTGGCACTTCAAACTCAAACTTAGTGTGAGAATGTCAAGCAGGAACCTTTGTGGTTCTTGTATCATCCTTGATACATGATTAGACATTTCGGCTTTCATTTGTATCTTCGCAGTTGACTACGAAAGGGAAAATAAAGGGAGATATTATGACCATGACACTCAAATAACTTCATTATCTTCATTATGATGAAAGCATTTATCCAGTGGGTTTTCAAGTATCTAACTGAAACTAGAGCTATAAGATAATTTATGCTTACTTTAATACTGGCTTTAGATTCTTAGTGAGCTGAAATTGTATTAAAGATATCGCATTATTCCCTTAAGTAGAAAGCCTGAAGGCAGAGAGAGAAATGAGTGTAAAGATCAGAATTTCCAGTGTCAGTCCCAGTGGCAGTCTCAACGTCTCAAAAATACACATCCAACTAATTCAAACAGCCCTTCTGAAATGGAAATACCCAAACTTCTTGGATACTTGTGATAATTCAGGTCATTCATAGGTGTCCCTACTAAACTGGAGGGACCAAGCAGCTGTTTTTGATGGTCTGCACAGTTTCTTGTAGCATGAAGCACATCAGCATTTTAGTAGTAAAAATATGTATCTCTGATCTAACTGGAGAATGGGTCTATCCATTACACTTAAGCAAATATTAAGCTTTATAGGGGCCAGTGTTTTCACAAAAACGGTGATATTAGGTTTGTAATCTTTGCTCTGTACAACTCAAGGATATCTATTTATCATGGGCTAAGGTAGTCTAGGGGATATCACTTACAGTATCTGTAGAAAAAGCACCAATACTACAACATGCTTTGTCTCAAGGGCCTTATATTTGCTCAAGCAAGAAATCTGACAGTTCCAACTACCAACTGAGTATTTAGTGTTCTTAATGTTGCTTCTTAATGTTAATGATTTTAATGTTTTTCTAATAATCTTATTTCCCTCTGCTATTTTCTGCAGTAGGTACCTATGTCTACTCAAACGATAATGTGTAGCTAGATTTCCACAGAGCTGGTGGAAAATAATATTGCCAACCATCTTGATGTTTTTGTTGAGCCTATCGAGAAAATATAAAGGACACACAATTATATTTTCTCATAAAGGACAGAATGTTTTCTCACCTGATGAAACAAATATGTATAATTAATTTGCCTACTCCCAAACTGTGTGGTGTATTATAGTCACTCTGCATACAAAACTTCCAAACATATTTTTGTTGCCATTTTTCAAAGCTGAATGAACAAATTATTTGAAAAGTCTACAATTTCTATTTTTTTTTTAATCTGAGTGAAAATCAGTGCTTTCTAGACTCCTTTTTTATTTTCTGAATAAATGATTTTTTTCTGAAATTGGAACTCAGACCCTTTTGGAATTTTTTTCTCTACTTTTTCAGAGATGGAACTGACAGGTAGGATGGAAAAAAAAAAAAAAAAAGACAAGCCTGACCTATAGCTTACAGCCAACAGTTCTATATAAAGGCAATAACATCACAAAAATCTCTTTTTAAGTAAGTAAAAAGCCTCATCAATCTTTTAGTTTCTATGTTCTTTCTCTTCCTAGAGGACAACTGCCCCTCTTTCAACCTCTGGCACTTTTCCTCCATTATCTCTCGTCTTCATTTCCTTTGCTTCCTCACTTGGACTCTCTTGTTGCAAGCTCTCCTCCTCCACGAGACCTGCTGGCGAGCTGTCTTAAACAACTTACCCCTCCTTGCCACATGGCTACTTTGTTATTGAGGTTGCATAAAACTTCAGGCAGTGAGCCAAAAATTAAATGCACATATTTTATGTGATCAAAGATGTAAGCAAATTAAATATGTAAATTTAGAGTAGAGCCAAAAGACACTGCAATACTTGGTACAACCAATCAGTTTGATTTACTGTCTCTGAGGCTGGCAAGCACTAGATCCTCCAGGGAAAGGTGTCTCAGGTAGTGATTGAGTAAGAACAGTCATTGCTTAGTGCTGCACAACCAGGTGACCTCCCTGGAACAGAAACTTCCTCTAATTCCTTAGCGTTTGCATTCCTGTTCCTCACTTCATAGAACCATAGGATCATAGAATCGTTAAGGTTGGAAGGGACCTCTAGAGGTCGTCTAGTCCAACCCCCCTGCACATGCAGGCTCACTTAGAGCACGTGGCACAGGACTGCATCCAAATGGGTTTTGAAGATGTCCAGACAAGGAGACTCCACAACCTCTCTGGGCAACCTGTTCCAGTGCTCTGTCACCCTCACTGATAAGAAATTTTTCCTTAAATTCCCATGGAACTTTTGATGCTTCAGTTTCCGGCCGCTTCCTCTAGTTCTGTTGGTTGCCACCAGTGAAAAGAGGCCAGCACCATCCTCCTCACTGCCTCCCTTGATTTAAAAACAACACTATCACCTGACACTCATTTTGATGCCTCCAGAAAGTTTACAAACTCAGCCTTTTTCATCTTACTACCACAGGAGACCTGCAGAAATCTTGCAGAGGATACAGAAGCGTCATGCACTGCTTTAAGAATGTGCATGCTTTTGGTGAACTTTTAGGGCAGCTCTCTCTGGCCCACATAGTCATACCAAGACAGGAATGAAACTCAACCAGGAGCTGGCATTTGGTATTCCCTGAGGTGTATGAGACACCACACAATTGCTGCCTAAGAAGTTCTTCCTCTTCCTGTGGAATTGCATTCCTTTTTGCATTATTTTCTGTTCTCTGAGTCCCCAGGCAGGCATAAATACGTAATATATGAAGGCACTTTTAAAAGAACACAAATATTTTCCAATATGAAGTCCAAATTTCAACACATCTCATGAAAACAGTGAACAAGAAGCAAGGCCCAGCTCAGTTTCATCTTATTGCTGAAACTATGTACTAAATCTGTAGGAAGCCAGTCGTCCCAAGCGTCAGCATGTGTAAAGCACTACTCATCCAAGACATAGAATATATAAAGTCCAGGTTTTCCTTCACTGAAAGTCTGAAAGTTATTAAACAATTCTTTTTCTTAAAAAAAAAATAAAAGAAAGAAAAAGAGAAGAGACAGAGAAGGGAGAGGGAGAAGTATTTGAATTTCTCCTTCCATATGAAGACTATCCAGTAGCCATGTGGACACTTTCACAGAGATGTGGTCAGGCAGAGATAGGAACTGAACCTGGTCTTCCTTCAGGCTGGATAAATGCTCTAGCAGGTGGATCAGATCATAGGAAGAGACTATCCTAAAAGAAATGTAAATAAATCTATCGAGGTCATTTGCAAGAAGATTTATTTTTTGAGATTCTCTTTTTTTTTTTTTTTTTGAAAGCAAACTTACCATTTTATGGTAAAATATCAATAGTATTTGCCTTTCTCTTTCTTACATGCTTAGCATGTCTATGGAGTTTTTTATGTAAACTGTACTCCTGGAGTCACTTTTTTTTCACCCTAAAACTTGTTTTCTGTGCCTGTCTGGCAACCAACATTTGAGAGGCCTGTAATGTCCTCTCCATTATAACCTATAGAAACCTATTTTTTTTCCAATTGTGTATCCTTTCCTGCAAAGTACGGCACTCTCAACTCATGCAAAGTTACTAATGAGCAATATATAAAGGAATGTTATAAATCATATAGAAATCAATACAGATGCCATCTTTAGTACATTATATTGCTGAACACAGTTGTATCAGTGGCAATTTGAAAGACTTGTATTTGGTTTTAGAGAATGTTTAGGTTTTTGTTTGTTTGTATGTTTTTTAATTTGCTTGTGGTTAAAATCTTTTCTAATTATTGTTACAGGTATTAATTACTATCTGGCTATTATACCCTTTCTGGGTGCAGTGGAAGCTGGCCTTTTTGGAGAGTTGCCGTATGAAATAGAAATATTACCACCAGAGGAGTTAAGAGATTATTTTTGTTACAGTGTTGCTGACTGCCGTTCTCACATTCCCGAGCTCATGGATGAGTGGAAGACCTATTTTGAAGTAAATAATTTTTACTTTATATTTTACAGAAAACTATGCCAGCAAATCACTTTAAAATTATTATTGTTTGTAAGATTCAGAGGGCTTGGTTTGTTGTAAGTAACAGCATGATACATAAGTAATAAGCAGGAAAAATGAAAAGCTTGACATAAAGGGAGACAGAGAAGTCCAGGATTTTTACAGGCTATGGATTTGTTCCTTCCTTTCAGAATAATCCCATACTTTCGATTGTGCCCCATGAAGCTGTTGTGTTAACAGTTACAAGGTTACTATACTGCTTATACTAGCAATGCAAAATAAGTATGTGAGATAGAATATTACCATTTAAAATGAAATGATGGTTTTACAGGATTTATTTATTCTTGCTAACATCTGAAAAATGAATAAATAAAATAAAGTGTAAACCCTCCTGGCAACTCCAAATGGAACAAGAGATTATAAAGGAAGATGGGATCTGTGACTATGTTTTTATCTGTTTTCTTAAGTTTCTTTTTCCTTAACAAAAGTTTAGAAAGTTTAGACAGTATAAAAGGTCTACTACTTGAATAGCCTTACTGACAGCCATTAGGAGCCACTTATTTTCTGAAAATCTTGATCAGTTGCAGCTGAAAGAACTTCAAGGAATCCAACTATTGTATCATGAAAGCTTCCATGACACTCAGACAGAAAAGTCCACTGAACTATTGCAACAGATCACTTAGCCTAAATCACATTACTTCATCAGTCGAAAGCAGACATGCAAATCCCATTAACTTCAATGGAGATAAGAATTTGGTTTGTACCTCTATATTGAACAACTTTTTCTCTCAATACCAAGTACTGCTATTACTTAGAAAGTGAAAGCAACCCATTTTGTCTATTGAAAAGCAATTTTATTCAGCTTGCAAACTTACTGTTTTGTGAACTATATGCATAAATCCAAAATCAGGCTTTGAAAAAAAAGACAGAATTATTTTTTCTGACTTTTATCCCCTTTTGTTGTAGTATTTATTATCTACAGACCAAAAAACTGAGAGCCCTACAACACAATCCTCCTTCAGCCTGGATGATGCCCTTGGTCACCTGTGGAAGGCACATGTGGCATCCATTGCTTATGCTTTACCTAGGTTCCAGGACAGGTAAGAGAATCAGACCCACGGTCAAAAGGAACCTTCACCACTTCTTTGTCTGTTGGTAAGGATAATATCTGACTAAAGTCAATATATGCTTTCTGCAGCTCTGCTCTTTGGCTCTCTTGGAGCCAAGAACTGCATGGCAATAAGAGTTGCAGTCCCTGCATTGCTAACTGTCCAGGCTGCCACCAGTGGGCCATGCCATGCTATGTGCTTAAAAATAAGATGCTGTGCACACTTTGGGGCCTGGGATTCAGAGCATAAGCTTTGGCTAATCTGGCCTAGAGGCAATGATGTCTCTAGGCATAAAAGGCTGAAGGTGAGTTTAAGACACTGACATTGAGACTGCTCAGAATATTATAATGAATAAATATGTTCGGGCTAAATGATAGACTAATGAGTTCTGTGTTGGATTTCAATTATCTATCTGTTACATTTTCCTTTTGATTTCTTTCAGATTAATATATCTCTCTGATCCAGAAGCAAATTTTGGAGAAGACTGGGCTAGTGGTGTAGATTTCATTGCAGCCACACACTTCTCTACAGATTTGTGGAATACAAACCACTTCCAGGTTTTCCTGCCTCAGAGGATGCTTGTTGAAGGAGATGTTATCCCATTCATCTATGACTTCAGTACACAACAAAACAAAGTCTTGTTTTCACTGAGTGCTCTTCACAAGACAAATAAATTAACAGGTATGAGTTCAATCTGCATATATCTGAAGTTCATATATATTTGATATCTTATTCTCTGTAAACTTTTCTCCAAATGATCACAGTGACTTTCAATATAAAATAGTAGATGCTACTGATAGCGTAGTACAATAAAAATAAAATCATAACACACCCAAAGCTTCCTGTGACAGAACTCATGAAATGAGTTTTCACACATGAAGATTTC
Source organism: Tinamus guttatus (assembly GCF_000705375.1). Next base: position 35,718 of record NW_010580574.1, on the reverse strand, counting down.
ACACGAGTTAAATGCATCATTTCCTTGAGCAATTGACCTAACTTTTTCCTTCATATTTCAAAGAAAAACTAGTTTGCATTTCTCCAGATAAATCTGAAAATATTAAGGCTATAAATGAAGTTGTTAGATTAGCTGGGATCATTAGCAAAAAAAGGCTGTCATGAACAACAGTTTGTGTGCCCAAAAGTATTCTCTATTTTTCTTCTCTCAATCCAGATATAATAACCAAATATAACCCGTTTTAGCAAACTATCTTGTTAGACAATCTTGGCTGCATCACTTTATCTAAAATAAGTTGTGCATCACCATCCAGTGGTGACATGCAGAATTACATACTTCCGTGGCTTGAGTGCATACTTCCATTCAACTTTAGTTTACTCAGGTGGCACTTTTTTTTCCTCCTTTATGAAGGATTTTTTTTTGCGTCTTTAAGTGAAAATACCATATAAAACAAAGGATTCCTACATTATAAAATGATTATCCATAGCTGTGGAAGTTGTTTTGTGATCTTTTTCTTCTGCCTATATATTTCAGTGAAAGCGCTCATGCTACGTGTATTTCCTAGCAGAAAAAAGCCATTTACTGAAACTATTAAATGTTACAAAATAGCATCCTCACCCTCCAAGTGCTTCCCTTACACGTTCCACAAAATGTGAAGGAAGCCTCATAGCCTGATCGAGGCACTTTTACAGCTTTGTCCCATGCCAGTGATCCATCCTGCCACGCAGGCTTTCTATAGCTGTCTCCAGTACCCATCCCCTTGGTGAGAGGGGAAGCAAGGCAGGGAAAAGCATGACCAGCAAGGGGAGACCACAACACAGCAGAGCATGGGTAAGTGGGGACCAGAGCACAAAGGCAGCAGTGGAGAGAGGGAGGACAAATAGCATGGATGCAGAAGACAACAATGATAAGGGGAGGTTGGAGACATTTCATGTGGATGCAGGCCATCAACAACGAAGTCAGAGGCTGGAAACCCTGGCACTGCAGGCCAGGGATTTCCTGGTCTTGCTAATAAGGTGATGAGCTTGGTGTTCAGCCGAGAGGTAAATGCCTACTAACTCAGCCCAATGACTGCTTTGCAGATCAGAAACAGAGCTTCAGACTATATTTGATTTGAGTCTGGGTCCACCATCTGAGCAGGGAACTGAAATGCTAGGTCTTATTGAAGTGACACTCATGACAAAACACGACACCTTGCTTTAGTAGTCAGCTGCTTCAAAGTTTCAAATGCATCATCTGAGATGTGGAGTGCTCTTCTGGTGCTGGAAACTTTGGTAACAAATAAAGCACCTCACAGGATGGGACCTCGTCCAAAACACAGTGACGTTTGATTTCTTGATTCAATACTCCTTATTTTCTCCTCCCTGCCTCTCTCCATCTAGCAGAGAGCTGCACTCAGAGAGTGCTCTGCCACCTCTAAAATCTCTTGAGTGACAGAGACAGAAGCTTTATTTTTTATGCTCTGCCTCTCACTGATATGCCAAGGTAAAAGAGCAGAAGCTTTGTTGTCCTGGGCTTCTCCTGCTGTTCTCACCTGATTGCGTGGAGCAGTACAGGCATCTGTCTGCTAGGGTAGGGAAGAGGGGTGTTTGCAGCCTTTTTCTCTTAACTCTTCCACTCCCTGGTAAAATCCTGTGAGAATGAAACTGGCAGAAGCTTCTTTTTTCAGGAGACTGTTTAAACCCCTCTTTGCTTTCTAGGGGACTTTTCTTTCCCCTCAGATTTCCTCTGTGGCCCCCTGGTTCATCATAAAGATCAGTATGGACAGCACTGGGGGACAGCCAGTGAATATCTTGTAAGATAGTGTAATACTAGACAGGCCAGATGGCTTCCATGAGCCACCTCTCATAATCTAGATGAGTGAATATCTTGTAAGATAGTGTAATATTAGACAGGCCAGATGTGCTTCCATAACGAGCCACCTCTCATAATCTAGATGGGGAACTGGGATCCTATGCCTCCTTAGCCTGAGGCCTTAGCTGGGGAGAAGCACAAAACCTTGGCGGACCTACAGTAGAAGACGGCAAAGCACGTGGTTATAAGTACCAGGCCAGGGAGCTCTGCACGACTGCAGAACAAGATCTGAGCATCTGCCTTCAACGATTTTGACTCTCCACGCTGATGACAAGGGAACGAACCCAGCTGTTGATCAATACCAAGGGTCCTGAGCTGAATGGATGGTCTGTGTCTACTTACGTCCTTGTATATGCCCTCAGCCTGTCTCAGCTTTGTCCTCACCTTGCTGTCCATAGGGGTGGTAGGTGTTTGCTACATCCCCTGTGCACTGCGAGCTGTGTACGCTTCATGCTAATTTGATGATGTCATGTTGTGTCTCTTTCCAAGGAGGACTGCTGCTGAAACTCTGGAGAAAGACTATGTCTACCGAAACAGGAAGAGAATTGGGCCGAAAACTGATTGAAGACTTGGTTACAAGCCAGAAGTTTAACCCACTGGAAATATATAATCTTCTGAAGCGAGCTGACCTGGCAGCACCCAGTTTCTTGACAAAAAGCAGCTCCAGCATTGATTGATTTAATCTTTTAAGAGCAATGAATCTGGTAATCTGGTTTTGGTAATTTCATAGAGCAGAATTTAATGAGGAGCCACGTGTGCATTTCTCTCCTATTGAATCAACATTTCTGTCCTTAATTTTCTTAATTATCTCATGACTTCATTCTTCTCCTGAGGAATATATCTGACATAATATCTGACTTTATTAGCTATTTGTACTTTTCATATAATCTGTTATTATTGGGGGCAAAACTAAATAAAACCAAATTATATTTTGTTTCAGACTGTTTTTCCCTGTATACAAGGATCCCACCAGATATGCAATTTCCCATTTTCCTGATGGTGTAACGAATAATAATCCAGAACTTTTATTTGAAACGGGGATTAAAAACCAATGTCTTGAGTTGACGTTTTCCAGCAGTTGTTATTTTACTGAACAGCAGCAATCAACTTTTAAACTTCTCAAATCAAGTATTTCAATACAGACGGATTCCCTCTATAGTGCTTTGCACCAAAAAAGTAACTCGACCTGTACAGTGAAGTCAGTCCCAAGGAGTCCTGAATCCAATGATCTTATTCCACAGCAGCTGTACCAGCATTTGATTCATTTCACTTATTCATAAGTGAAAGCTCATGTTATGAAGCCTACAAAGTTATGAAGTTCATAAGGGAACTTCAGAACAAGTCTTGAATTATTAGCCGCATACAATGTAAGTGAAAGGAAAAGAAAATCATCTGCATCTTTCTGCCCGATTTTCTGAGATTTATTGGTCCTCTCTCCCAAAACCAGTAGATATTTGCACTGGAAATTAAGAAATAATTATCAAGACATTCAACAGTTAAACACTATTCTGTCCTTTAATGTCCCAGGACAAAGATTTCAATTATTCATTGTCATTTTATGGATAAACTATTAATGTATCATCATTAGCTAACAATTTTCAAAGGAAATAAGTTAATGAGGTCTAAGAAAATGTGGGAGTTTTTACCTTAATTACCTGGTTCATAGATCAGAGTAATTATATTTCAACAGACTTCAGGTATAATCTAAAAGTAATTACTGCAGCTGCCAGCTGTTAAAATATTAAGTTAATTGTGTTCCAGAAAAGTTTGAAATAATTTTTGACCTTTTCTGTGGTTAACTTAGATTTAACCTTAGATGGGTTTTGAGAAAGCAAAAAGCCATTAATACAAATACCGACAACAAAGCCATACTGATGCTCTTGAGAGGGTATTTCCAAAGCACATTTTTAACAAGCTAATGTTTCCTTACACAAATTTAGGACAACATTTGAAAACGATTTAATTACTCAGAAAAAAAGAGCTATCCTTCTTAATTTAGCACTGGGCACCTACTGATTTCAGGCACTGTGTCTTTCCTGATACAATATGCCAGTCAGCCAAGAAAAATCTTTAGGAACTGACCACCATTCATGACTGGGAGGTTGAGCCATGCAGAAAAGCCTAGGCAGACCACAGGATGATGGCTTCAAACAAGCAGAGCAGATCCAGGTATCCTGAAACAAGGGCGGATGTGGCTTAGTATGAAAACATATGGGCATCAGAAATTAAGCAGAGAGAAAAGCACCAGAAAAAGGCAGTATGGTGGGATGTCTCAGGAAAAAGCACCTGCAAAGTGAGGGAAGTTTTCTTGCTTAGTGTTAGTTTGGGGCTTTAAACCCTGCTCTTCTGCTTTTCAAATCCACAATCTCTTTCCTGCCTCCTTCTAGGAAGGGCCACTTTCTGTTTCACAGATTTAGAAAAAATTAAAAACTCAACACTCTGCAGCCCCAGAAAACCAGGAAGTTAAACTGTGCTACACATCTGCAAATAATGAGCCCAAAGCGATTGAAACAAAAAACCTCAGGAGGGAAGGTTAAAAATCAGTACTTGATTTAAAAAAAAAAAAAAAAAAAAAAAGCAACTTTGCAAAACAATAACCTACCAAAAAAAAAAAAAGAGTCTGGCCATCCAGAAAGTTTTGTCAATAGCACTCAACCCAATTCTCCTTCCTCAGCTGCGTACAGCTGATGGGAGGGATAACTGTCTTCTGCTGCTGCTTCTAGGCTGCTTGCAGCTGGGTCATCCAGGCTCATTTTAGGCAGGTCTGCTCCTGATCTCTCAAAGATGTGCAGTTTCTAGCCCCTCTCCTACAGGAGTGTCTCATTTCTGAGGAAGGGCCAGAGGACCATGGGGGAGATCTTGTCCTCATCTATGCATTTGCAACAGCTGTTGTATTTAACTCATCCCAAAACTGACCTGTTCTTTAATAATGTTACAAACATATTGGGCATAGAGTAAGGACTAACTTCATAAGTGATTGTAGCTTGTTCGTTTACCCTTCTCCTTTTTCAGGAAAGCTTCATGGACCTGTCAACACATACCAGTAGGCACTTCTCCGGTTTCTTAGGCATCAAGACATAGATGGGGCTCACAGAACCTACCTGCATGACCATTATTAGCAGAAAGACATGAAACAATCCTTCTAGCAGGAATTGGATTCCTGGATTTCCCCTTCTCTATAATTCTTCATCTATGCAGAATTATTTGGGCACTCTTCCCTTTCAACTCATGTTTTCTAAAGCATAATTAAATGCTTTTCCTTCCAATAGTGCAAAGCACTCATGTCCAGACCTGCTCTGTGCGGAAGAAGAGCAAAGGTACTCTTGTCCAGAGTGATCTTTAACCAAGCAGTTAGGAGGCCTTGCTGGAAAGCAGTAGGAGATGTAGATTTGGACCCTCCCAGGAGAAGATAAAGTACTTGTAGACTTTTATATAATACAATCCTTTTACATTTGTGCAAGTATTTTAGCAGCAACATAAAAAAACTACATTTTGAGTACAGGGTGTGTTGAGTGGCCCCGTTCAGCAACGTGTTCTGAGCAATGGACCTCAAATTTTGGCTGCCAAGAGGGAAGAGATGAAAGACACATTCTTTTTGCAATATTTCCCTCCTCTCAGCAGTTCCAGGAGCAGCATGTAGCCTCTTTTGGATCTCATGTTGAGTCTCCATACACCATGTGCAAAGAGCAGGCACCACAGAAAGGCCTGAAATGTGCTCCAGCTTAATTTTTGAAGAAAAATCTCTGTTTGATATCACCTCTCCCACTGCCATTTCATTTTCACAGTGATCCTGGACATCTGAGCACTTGCTGTGCCCTGTTCTAGTTAAGTTTGCAGCCCAGATCCACAAAGGTGTTTTGACTCATAATACCCATTGCTTTCAATAGAATTTAAGAATTCAAAAACGTCTGTAGATCTTTTCTGTGCTACAGATAAGACAAAATGGGCCACAAGGCGTTGCATTACGTGAGGTGTCACACTGCTCCAGGCAAGGGCTGGTAAGGATTTAGAGAAAGGCCTAGAGTTTTCCAGCCGGGCAGCAGCTGGGAATTGTAGCTTATGCTTGGAAGTGCTGAGCTTCAGCGTCCCTCTGAACAGCATTCAGAGGACAAGGAACAGAGGCAGGGTCATGTCAGGATTTGGTACATTTGGTATGCCTACCTAAAACATGATTCATTTTATGTAATATTTATCTTGAAAACAAAAAGGAGTAGTTTTTTTTGTTGTTGTTTGTTTGTTTCTACTGATTTATTCCTAGCCAAACTCTGCAGGACAGAAATGGCAATGGAGGTAAATCTATAAAGACTCTCACTTCCTTCTGCAAACTATCCCAAAGAGTCACACAAGTCACTGGTGTAAATGCTTGAAGGAGAAAGTTGCAGCAGGTGCAGTAGGACAGATAAAGTGAATATATACCAGCCTTGGTGACTGGAGGGAAGCAGCTTAATTTTACAAAGAAAGGCTATGTTTCTAAGTCTCCTCTTGTGCAATGTTAGGCCCATAAATACTAGCAGATGTGACCACTGACCCTAAGGAAAGCGTGTGGCTGCATCTTACTTCAATGGAATAAGGCAGAAAAAGGAGAATCTTTTCACATAAAATGTAAATTAAGTGTCTCATGGGATAATCTCCCTAAAGCCTCTTTCAGATGCTTCATCTGTTCAGTAAGGACCAGGGATTCTATGAAGGAATGGGATATTTGCAAGGAAGAAAGTGCATAATTTCTGTGACTCTCCTCAGAAGAGCAAAGCAGGCTTGGCAGCTATGGCAGTGCTGGCCTGAGCTACCAGCTGCAGCTGCTGCTGCTCCCAGAGCCACAGAGGCGCATGCAAAGAGAATATAGGGACAAGGTGCTTATACACATAAGCATTTCTAAAAATCCCAGCAGGATCAAGGACTTAAGTCATTGTCTAGACATTTCCACATGCTCCCAAATCTTAACACACAAGAGAAATTTTAAGTTAAATAGAATACAAAGTAAGAATATAAAAGTTTCCTGAATGGGTCTTATTAAAACCCTGTCTCTGACAGTGACTGATAATAGTCGATTAGGGAAGGAACAGAATAAACAAGGCAAATGCAGAATAATCCTTCTCTGACATAGCTACCCAGTTGCTGACAATGAGCACTTAAATCTAGACCCTCATGATTTATCAGTTCAAGAGAAAGATTCATAAATGGTATCCTGGAAAATACATATTCCTGAGAAAAGTGACAGGAAGCCAGTGAAACAGCAAGCTGTACTATTGCAAAGCTCAAGAACACTCCCAGCATGCAGATGCATTAAAAGAAAAGAAAGAAAGAAAGAAAGAAAATCAGCAAAGAACTGCCACTAATCTATGAAGTAAAATCAGAAAACTTTTTCTCTTCAGGGACTATCAATTTTAATATAGTGTCAATGAGTTGAAAGTTAACATGATATAGGGACATCAAAGGGAAAACATTAGGAAAATACTCTGGCAAACTTAAGAGAGGTAGCAAAAGTATCAAATGCAGTAAGTGAAGAGACAGCAAGAACAAACAGCAGCTTCTTACTGAGAGGAGTATCACAGATAAGGATTTATTTGACACATACAGAAGGAGCACGTTGTATTGAAACAAAAGGGTTTTTGCCATTTAAAAAAGAATGCTGGGAGAAAATTCTTCTTATCTTACCAGGCACAAAGGCTGGCTATATGAAAAATGAGCATGTTGATCATCCAAACAGAAAATGCCGCCTCAGTAAGGGCTTATGTACACATGGAGAGCTGCAGAAACAGCTGTTCCTGAGCAGCTCCGTGTACAGATGGGCCTTCGGTGAGAACGCAGTGGAAATGCTCCTTAGCATTAAATGAGATAAGCCTTTAAGCTAACAGGTCTGTGCAAAAGCTTAATGGCAATCTTTTGCAAAGCAAATGCCTTATTATTTAAATACACTTGTGTTCTCTTCAGGCATCATGATTGTGATCCGTGTTCAGCTGCAAATGGCTTTCTCCTCTTGAATGCAGTCTACTTGAGCAGTAATGTCTGGGAATGACAACCAGGCCCCTCCAGGAACATGGTGACATTGCAGCTTTTCCAAACATGCGTTAGCAAACAGTAGGAAATTACTGTGATCTTCTGTACAGCTGAAGTGAGGCACAACAGTTATTAAGTATTAAATACCGAACTTGAGCCTTTTTCTAGGATGTCCTCCCTCCCTACCACTTTACCAAGGAATTCATATCTCCTGTACCCGCAGCACAGCATCACAGCTTCCATTCCACACCAATAAGTTAATGCCAGCGCCACTGCCCTGCTGTGTCACGCAAGGTGAACTGTCAGGCCAGTTCTCTTGCAGTGATAGGATATGATGGCTCATGTGCCTGAGGAAAAGATACTGGAGAGATCTCTGCAAAAATGTATTTACAAGGCTCATAAAATTCTGCTGCCTTTACTCTGAATATATGAGACAGGATTGCTGGGCATGACAAGGGGGGCAAAATCAGATTCTTCATGTAACCAAAACTATGCAAAGAAGAGAACAGTCTCCCACAATGTTCTTCCTCATCCTAACAGCAGAACTAAGAAGAGTCCAGGTTTTTCAGCATCACATAACTAGTGCGCAGTGAAATGTGGGACGGATCTCCGAATCACAGAATGATAGAATAGTTGAGTTTGGCAGAGGCCTCTGAAGATCATGTAGTTCAACTCTGTTGCTTTTGAATACCCTCAAGGAGCAGAGATTCTCTGGGCGACCTGGTCTGATGTTGACTACCTTCACAGGTACATAACAATGGAATTTTCTGTGCTGTAGTTGGTCTCCACTGCCTCTTGTCCTATCACTGGGAACTACTGAGAAAAATCTGGCTCTCTCTTCTTTACCACACTCCCTAATATGTATTTAGACACACTGATATGGTCCCCCTGATCATTCTTCTCTTCTCCAGATGGAACAGTCCCACATCTCTCAGCCTCTCCTCATCTGACAGATGTTCCAGGCCATCTCTGTGGCCCTTTGCTGGACTCTCTCCAATACCTCTGTCTCTCTCTTGCTTTGGAGAACCCAGACGTGGACCCAGTACTCCTGATGTGGCCTTACCAATGCTAAGCCAGAGAACAGAATCACCTCCCTCGACCTGCTGGGAACAAGCTTCCTTAGGCAGCCCAGGATACCACTGGCCTCCTTCTCTACTCTTCTAGTTAGAGAACTCAGACTTCTAGCATTTGAGCAAAGGAAAATTCTGTTAGTGACATAATACATCTCTCAGCCATCCAGAAAAAGAATAATATTTTCAGCAGAGAAAAAAAAAAGTCAATAAAACACAGAACACATTCCTTTTATTCACACAACAAACTGGGTTTAATGGCATAACAGACTGGGCTGTGTTGAACACAGAGAAATATATGCATTTTTGTGCAAAGTGTTTTAAATGTTTTTCAAAAACCCACAAGCAATGTGTTAGCCAGTTACACACATATTCTCCCCCCATAATCAGCTAGAGATATGAAAAATACTGTATGCTGCATGGGCATGGGATCAAAAAAACTCTCAACAATGTACTTTATACCTAGATTGTAACCGATTTTAATGAGGATGGCATTTATATTGAATACATTTAGGTAAAACAAAATTTATTTTCATTAGTGATGATTAATTGTTCAGTGGATTGTTAATAATCAAGTCTGAATACACCATACTGTCACTTTGGAAGGAGGTTTTCTTTAAAGCACAGGGCTTCCTCAGTAAGACTGAAAATACAGTATTTTAAGCTCTCTAAATACGTTTCCTTTCTTTACCCTAAAGCTATCTGGGAGAAGTTTGAGCTTTCCATTGTTGTCTAGCATTTCTGGTTATGTTGCTCAGATTGAGCTGCTGTGAGTCTAGAAATTCTTGGCACGTCAATGAATATTTACACATCAGCTCTCAACATTTTTCACTGAAAATAAAAACATTGCCAGATGTATATGCAGTTGCTCTAGATTTAATGTTCTAGATACACAGTACTCACTATGCAAGCACTGCCCAGTTATTTGCTTATGCGCCACAGATTTTGGGTATCAGACTCAATCTGCAGACACAGACTAGCTCTGTCAGGACGTTTACAGGAGGTCTGGTACCTCTCAAGCTTGTTAAGTGCCCTGTACCTGTGCAGCTTGTGTGTGACTTGCCAGGTGCACAGCAATCTCAGACAGGAAGATGGTTGCTCTAATACCAACGCTGATGGTGTATTCACTGCAAGGTGTAAAGAGACATCCATTCATGAAAGCAGAACCTCCCACCATAGCTGCTCAGCACACAAAGAACCGAGGTAGGGCATGAAGGAAAAATTCTCCTACTCTGGAAAAGAAGCCTTTGTATCTTTTCAGATACTATATTTACACAGTTAGCCTCTTATTTTTCATTTTGCAGAAGTATAGAGGTAAAGGAAATCCTTTGAAGAAAACTTTTTTGTTTGTTTGTTTGTTTTTAAAGAAAAAACACTCTGCTGTCCTTCCTGCGTCCTGCTCTTCTGGGGCAGTCTTTACTATTTACATATGAAGCAGAGAAGCACCAGATGTTGCCTGTTTGCACTAACCACTGGAAGGACAAAGGACGGTGTCAGATTGCAAGGTACAAGGAGAAGCAGGAGACTCCCTTAAAGGGATACGGCAAGGATATAAGGTTCCTTTTTATCAGTTAGGATGGCTGGCATGGACACTTCTCCTTGCTTCCTCCAGAAAACAAACAAGCAAAAAAACCCAGCTGGGCAGCTCTTTCAGTAAGGGCTGTTCCTTACATATGTGCCCTACAGTGGTTCAGAAAAATAACCAACACTTCAGGTGCAAAAAGAATGAAGGATTCATCTTATCATTACTGTCAGAATGCATTAATAAATATGTACAAAAACAACTTTGCCCCTTCACAGGGTCATAAGACATTAGTTTGTGTTACTTTTTATTTAGGACTAGTAGGCATTTGAGTTTCTCAGAGTATTATTGTAGTTGAATTACAGCTTATATACTCTTCATGACACAGAAGAAGGACATGTTTTCTTGAGTGGCTTTTTCTAATAACAGCAGTTGATCTTAATATGTGAAGTACGCAACTTTCCATTTGTTTATGGTTAATTTCAGAATTATTCTGCTTCAGACGTCTCTGAAAACAAACAGAATAAAATTGCAGAGTGAAACAGGAAACCTTTACATTTGTATTTAAAAATTACACCAGGAGTGCAGCTGACTGATCTCTTGAGTCAAATTAATGGCTTTCAGTTAGGGCTCTTCTGTGCCATAAAAGGATTTGTCAGTCCAATAATACCAGCAATCCAGAGACTACAGCAAAAATAAAGCTAATATATGACTCTGACACAGCTATGCCAGCAACTTTGCCTAAGTGCATGAAACTCGTATCAGTAAATTATTCTTTTACTAGTACAGCTTATGCTGTAAAGGGAAATATTTAATCTGTACAGGTGAAGGAGCTCAAGCTGTGACTCCAGTGAAGAATTTTCCCTTTATTTCTCCAGCTTAACTACAGCCATGTAGACTTTTTAGTGTTGCTGGTCTACTGGACTGAGGAGAACCGAAAACGACTTCTTGGGCTCCCGCCTCTATCTGGTGGGCTCTCCAGCTAGTGTGAAAGATTTGCGGATCTGGGACTGCAGGGAAGTCTTGATCATTTCTTGAAGCTAATGGCAATATGCCACTAAGATTTAGCCAGTGGATCCTCTGCTCATTTTTTTTTTAATGAGCATTAAAAGACATATTCAATATAGAAAGGGCTCCACCTCAGTCTGTTTCATACAATCACAGAAAAATAGTACAAGTTAAAAACAAAAGGTGCAATTCATCCAAACAAAATCATCTCCATTACAGAGCTCTTGGCAAGAAGAGAAAAAGTCAGGAATTAATGGACTAAAGTGGGAGTGTTACAGAAACTACGCCTAAATAATAGCAAAATGGGTTGTTCTAACCACAGGTGTCTTCTGGAGATATTAAAAATGAATCACAGAATCATAGAATCGTTAAGGTTGGAAGGGACCTCTAGAGGTCACCTAGTCCAACCCCCCTGCACACACAGGGTCACCTAGAGCACGTGGCACAGGACTGCGTCCAAGCGGGTTTTGAAGATCTCCAGAGAAGGAGACTCCACAACCTCTCTGGGCAGCCTGTTCCAGTGCTCTGTCACCCTCACTGTTAAGAAATTTTTCCTTAAGTTCCCATGGAACTTTTGGTGCTTCAGTTTGTAGCCATTTCCTCTTGTTCCATTGCTGGCCATCACTGAAAAGAGAGTGGCCCCATTCTCCTCACTACCTCCCTTAAGGTACTTATAGACACTGATCAGGTCCCCTCTCAGCCTCCTCTTCTTCGGGTTGAACAGGCCCTGCTCTCTCAACCTTTCCTCACAGGGCAGATGTTCCAGGCCCCTGATCATCCTCGTAGCCCTGCGCTGGACTCTCTCAGTAGCTCCACATCCCTCTCGTACTGGAGGACCCAGAACTGGACACAATACTCCAGATGTGGCCTCACCAGGGCTGAGCAGAGGGGCAGGATCACCTCCCTCGACCTGCTGGAGATGCTCTTCTTAATGCACCCCAGCATCTCATCAGCCTTCTTGGCCCACTCTGGGGTATCGGCTACTCCTCCCAGTTTGATATCATCAGCAAACTTGCTGAGGGAGCACTCTGTGCCTTCATCCAGGTCATTGATGAATAAATTGAACAGGACTGGACCAAGGACTGACCGTTGGGGGACACCGCTAGCTACAGGCCTCCAGCTGGACCCTGCACTACTGATCACCACCCTCTGAGCTCTGCCATCCAGCCTGATCTCAATCCACCTCACTGCCCACTTATCTAGCCCACATGTCTGGAGCTGTGCTCTCTGTTTTGGTGTTCTGTTTATGTCACTTCTGCTTGCCTCTGTCTCATTTTTCTTTTCAAGGACATGGGATGAGTGATTACAGCAGCATCAGAACTCTTCCAGCTCCTTTCAATAAATTTCTCTCATGTCCAAGAAAAATAATTATTATGAACTTCAGTGCCTCCTAAAAGATAGAAGGTGGTCAAACTGAGTTTACTTATTAAGAAAAAAAAAGGAAAGACACTTGTGATGTTGTTAAAAAGAAAGCCCCAATCAATGCATGTTAAGATTTTTTTCTTACTTTGCTTTGATTCTTTAAAGAAAGGTTAAAATATGTTAATGACAGTTGTTGCCATAGCAAGATGAGGCCTCTGTAGCCAAATCACTTGTTTAATTGCTTATTGTTCTACAGTGATGAGGTCATGTTAACAGCATTGACACTCTGGGCAATTTTATTAAAATTAACATAGTAATAACTTGAGGCAAATCTCTGTGTTTTATTGCTACCTTCTGATTGGGATGAGGACTAGTTCTTAATAGTATCATCCTAGTGTACTTTGGCCCTGACTCTGGAAGGATTTTTGTTGTTGTTGTCTGAGGCACTAACGAGACACTGAAAATAATGAATACTGATTTTCTTAATGCATGTCTGACTGTTGAGGTTTATGACTGTACTTCATTATTTTTTCTTACAGTTTTAAGCAATTTGGGTCAACAGATTTCATTTTAATAGGCCTCAAATTCTAAAAAAAAAAAAAAAAAGAAAAAGAAAAGTCCTGAAGAAAGGGAAGACCATGCATGACAAAGAGTTAATTGGAAGAGTTCTCAAAGTAGTACTATTACAATGGGATGGCATCTTGGCAGAAATGCAAGAGACAATTTTTTTTCCATTATTTGACTTTAAGTAAGTGCAAGACAGTTTTTTTTTAAGCCTTTTCACACACTAAAGTTTAATGTCATATACCTAAATCAAAACCATATTTCTCAAAATGATCACAAAAGTGCAAGGGCAGAACCTGATACAAATTTTAATTGATAAATAAGGGCCATGACAGGGGATTTGTGATGACTGAGGGTGAGGGAGATCAGCAGACTATGTGCTCTTTGGCTATGTAATGACCTTAGAGGGGACACTGCCCCGGAATCTACTGCGGGCCACAATTTATGGGACTTTTTCACAATCCAAGAGAGACTGGGATCTACATTGGGGCCGCAAAGGTCTTTACTTTCATGTTTTGCTAAAGCTCTCAAACTAGACAACTAATAAAGCGTCACTTGTCCTCTACTGATTGATAGGGAGTTTAAAGGGTGGATGAAGACTTGAAGAGCTAATGACACCACAGCAAGCGGTATAGTTACAGACTGACCCTCCAGGCAGTCATTGCTTCTTGAAAATGTCCATAGTCAAAAGGGCTATTTTAGTCATAAAGAGGGTTTTATTTTCCCTTTCTCTCCTTCTGGCCTTGTTTTCGCTCGATAACAAGTACCCATTCTCTGCAGCACATGACCATGTGAAGCATGTCCTTTGCCTCCTTGCCTTTCCTGTAATTTTTTGATTTCTGTGGCTGTGAGCAGGTGATACCACATCTTGCCCTGAAAGGCATGGAAATTACCAGATAAATTAGAACTAGCTGCAGTGTGCCGGTGCCAGGGCTAGAGGAGGGATAGAGTATCATCTGCACATCTTCCCATTTACGTAAGCGAGGTGGGAAAACTCATTTTGGATCCAGGGCACTGTCTGGTCCAAACAGAATGGAAATGCTATACGTCATTAAAAAAAATAAATAAAATACATTTTGAAATAACAAATCACTTCATAATAAATTTTATCTTTCCCACTGTTTAAATATTTCAGGGTTTGCTGGGTTATCAGAGATTTCTCTTAGGAAGAGAAGCTGATCAGCTGACTAAAGAAAAGTTCATTAAAAGTTCAACCATGACTGAGAAGAGTTTAGATCACACAGTTTCATTCAAATCTAGATACAAGTCCAATCTGTGCTTAGTTGGAAATGATGCTTGGAGCACCTGGGAAGCAAAGGCCTCTTCGCTAACACTTTGGGCCTCCTGCAGATTGCCAGGGCAGAACCACAGGGATTCAGTGGAAATACAAATAATTCCCTGGCAGCTTTTTAAAAACAACAAACCTTAACCATGCATTACATGGCTTCTGCTGTCAAGGTTTGTATTCAGTGTTTAGCTTTTGTTATACAAAATTGGTGCAAATGGGAAAATTAGACAAGCTTTCAGATACAAAGGCTTTCATTGAGTCTTCATTTCTTCTTTCTTGCATTATTCTTTCTTACTGTAATTGTTTGTCTAGTTAAGATTTTGTCCCCTCCTAGAAGCCTGTGCAGTTATGTTCCCAGGAGAGCAGCAGGTACCACTTTGACAAAGATGTCACTCCTAAGAATGGCAGTGGGTCATAAATGGCAGTGTCATCATCAGAGACTCCTTCCTGGGTTGTTCACAAAACATACACTTGCAACAGTGACGGCTCCCTAGGAAAACTATCTTGTTTTGAAGAATGATGATTACCCGTGAGTTGGAAAAATCATTCTGACTACATTGTTTACATCCATAGGGATCTTGGGACACACTCACCTTTTTTCTCCAGAGACTACATGCTTATTTTGAATTGCAGTGTCTTGAAATGCTTTTCTTATGTTTTCAATTATCTTTTCATCCACATAGTCATTGCTGTGCTCTTCTTTTTGTTCCTTTTCCCTCTCACACTTTCCAAGCACCTTATCTGTCGGACCTAAATAATTAGCAAACAAAAGGCATGAGTAAATGGCAGATTCTGCCCTTGCACTGTAAGGAGCACAAAAGTAAAAGGTAAAGGAAACACCGTTTTACTGTATCACAATATCTCATACTGTTTCGTTGTTTCACAATGTCCTCACTTCTCTCATTTTCACAGTTCCTAAGTAAGTGACTTGTCTCAAGTTTCTGGAAGGTATTCTGTGGCAGATGAGGAATGAAATGAGTGTTTTATAAAAGTCTTCACACTTTTTAAGGACATCTTCTTCCAGTTTTTACTTATAGCTCAAAGGATCTGGACAAATCAGTTGTCCATTCGCTATTTTCTGTTCACAGACAATGCTAAGGTTTAATAAAATGGTGAAAATCTATGATCACTAACTGTGTAAAAGAAGACAGAAAAACAAATCTTACAGCATAAAGAAAAGAGCAGTCTACCTGCCACAAGCAGTCTACCTGCCATCTCTATTGCAAATACACTCCTATGTTTCATTGCCTGAAGAGATTAAACTCTGTCACCAGGAATCTATATTACTTCTTTCCTAGGATGAAAACCCTCAATTTCTTCTCATCTGGAAGACAATTCAACAAAGATGCAGGATTCAGTGCGGCCTGAGGTTAAAATTAAAAGTTTGGAAAGATGTAACTTTGTGTCTACCCAGATCAACCTGCAGCAACACTAAGGAAAGACCTCAAAAGCAGTGCCTTCTTCCACGGGAACACAGGCTCTTGTTTGCTCTGCGGGTCAGTTTTATCATGCCGTCTCATACTTAGCAGAGCTGCTCAAAGCAAAATTCACACAGAAATGATTTCTCACTTCCGTCAGCAGCACAGCCTTGGCCGGTATACCTGGAGCACACCTGACATAGCAGCGGCCTGCAAGCACCGGCAGCTCCCAGCGCAGCTCACGGCACTCAGCTGTGTTTGAACTCAGAACAGGGCATGGGATATCTACACTCAGCAAAGTAATGGATAACACGCTTCAAAAGCCAGTGGCCTTACCTGGAATGGCAAAGCGGTGTGAAACACGGCTCCCGGAGCAGCTGCTCCTGTTTGGATATTAGGTTACAATGTGACCTGCAAGGACCGGCAAGCACATACAGGCCTTCCCAGCCTATCTAACCTGCTGGCAAGGCCATGCTTATCAGAGAGCTCCTTGCTTACGGATTCTCAAACACAAATCCTCCCATGCCTATCCTTGAGGCCACCATGCTCCCCTTCACAGAGAGCTGCGTATCTTCCCGGCAGTCACCGAATCCCGCTTGTGCTCCTGCTCAGACTCCAAATGGCTGAGCTGCATCTCTCTGAAAAAATGGATTCATTTCCTGCTCCATAAAAGATCTTTTTAAGGCCTGAGCTAACAACTATGCTTGTTAAGACAAACCTAGCCACAGCAGTGCAGAGTTTATCATGGACAAATTCACCCACTAGTCCTCCTATTTCTTTCCATTACTGAGTAAATCAGCAACATATTTGTAGATCTGAGCACCAAAAGGAAGAAGAACTACGATGAGAAATATAATGAATGTTTCACCCCTAATTTTATTCACTATCTTCTAAATAAACGCTTCCAGGTTTGTTGATCATTTGCAAGTGGGCTGTGTTTGATATAGTAAAAGTAAACTAATGAATAAAAGAGACACTGAAGGAACAAGCTAATCCCCGTGATTCAGCAGGGGAAATTTTGTTTGTGCACTTAGACTTGCTAATATGGATGTAAAGTACCAGTTGCTCATGGAAGTCATGGCTAGACTTTCTTTATTAAACATATGCAAACAAAATGGTATGCTTCTAAGTAAGACAGCTCAAGGAGAAAGGAAATTAATGTCATAAGGCCAGATTGAATCACAGATGTCCCCGATCCCAAACCTGTGTGGGATTCTTGCTGCTATGTATATATTTACACTTCAATAAAGCATTAAACAACAAATGGGACAAGCTGAACAATCTCAAGGGAATATTGAACACTTAAATCAATGCAATTTATTTTCCTGTTTAAAAAAAAAATCCATTAGTCTCAACACTAAATTACCTCACCAGATATGTCATCTTAGCCTGCTAAGAAAACATGGCTTATGTCATCACATTGTCTATCCACCCATCTGTCAGTTTTTTCGGTACTTACTATTGGGGGTTGCCAAATTCAGTCAAATTGGAAAAAGGGATAGAACTCTCAAATTTTGTGAAAATGCATGCATGGTTATAAAAGAGAGCTTCAGATTAGTTCCTTCATGAAAGGAAAGGCATGAAGAACACAGCTGTTACTCACTCCTGTTGGCAGCAGGCAGCAGGATAAATCAGCATGTGCATGTTGGTTGGCCACTCAACACACAGATCGCTCCAGACCTGTTCTTTTTTCATTTGAGAGGAATGCCATAGGGAGAGTTTTCATTATTATCAGGGAAGGAAGGAGGGAAGAAGCAGCAGGGGACATCAGACCTGAATGAAACTGGATTAAACAAAATTTCATTATTTCTGCTCTTCCTGGAACAATTTTTATAATTGTGTTAGTCTTTCTGGTGGGGAAAAGAGTCCTCTGCAGACTAAAATTTTCCATTTATATCAATCATATCCTTGAGTTCCCTGAGTGGGCTGTATGGGGGTTTGTGTGTGTTTTGTGTGTGTGTGTGTGTGTGTGTGTGTACTCCCTATTCATTCGTGAACTCCAAGGTCACAAACAGTTGTCTTAACCTTCCATTCCATCTTACTTAAAATGCAGGCAACAGAAATTACCCAGTCTATCAGGACCATTGCTAAAATGCAACAATTGCTAGAAATCCAATCTCCTGTATGTACAAGACCGAGCACCAAAAAACCCCCATTCATGATCACAAACGAGTTTTATAGCTGTGATCAGGTATCTCAGAATTTATGATGTATGAATTAACAAGCAGCCACATTAAAAATCTTCACTGTTTATGCCTAACATGAAAAATAACAGTTGTGAATTATTATGCTGCAATTCGAGGCCTCCTGTGAAATAAATAAGGGAGAATCATGTTTTTCTTACTGAACATCATTGCACTGATGTGCACTGAAAGCACACAGACCTGAAGAGCATGAGAGTAAATCCAAAGTGTTTTTATGAACAGCAGTATTTTATTTGTTGTGAGTCTGGTTCTAACTCTCCTATATGCTAACAAGAGCTAATTCCTTAAGGAGTGCTACTGAAAGCCAGCAGAATCAGAGCCAATAAAACTAATCGACTGTTCCCTGAGCTGGTATCCATCAACCATTTCTTCACTTGATGATTTAGCACATCTTTAAAAACTGTGAAGTGCTATATACACTGCAGGGTTAAAAATCATATTTGGTTAGCATTTATATCCTTCTGGAACCTACTAAATCATTGTGCAGAAATGTTTAATCTCATTTCTTAAAAAAAAAATCCTGAAGGGTGCAGCTGTTGATCTATTTTGCTGCCTTCTTAGCTTTAAATTTTCTTCTTTGTCCCTTCTTTTCTAATTTATCTTCTTATTTTTCTCTAAGTCTGTCAATCATGAATTCCCATTGTTGCACTGCTGTTGCCTCTTTTTCTTTTTACTTTTTCTTTTTTTTTGTAAAATAAATATATCAATAACTCTTACAGATGAGAAATAGCTGCTGCAGATTTTAAACAAATGCATCACTTCAGTTAGGATTAAAGGTCATTAAAAACATTGCAATATGCAGAAGCTACAGGACATATAGCTGCTTCAGCTGCTTTCAGCACTGTTCACTTTACAAGGAAAGTTGTTCGTCAGTCATCTCTAGCAAGCAATCCTGCAGCTCATTCTCCTGCTAGTTACTTCTCCAAGTTCCTGCCTGCAATATTGCACTATTATTGCAATTAAAAGGAGTTATAAGTAATAAATAAGGGAAACACAGGAATACAAAGCTTATGCTTTATTTCCTATGCATCATGACAACTTGGAGTTTATTAAGAAGAAAATTGTTTGAAAATAATTAAATATAGCCTACTGAAATACTCACCATACTATTAAATGCCATTTTAAGTCATTTCATTACCTGTTTTTTTCTTTATTTCTTTTTCTTTTAAATTTAAACAGGAGAATGTGTCTGCCAGGAATAAGATTTGTGTGCATCAGGAAAAATGTTCTTTTTTTAATGAAAAAAAAAATGATAGTTCTGGAATGTAACAGGTTGGACCTAATCAAAGATGGAGCCATTTTCATTCATGTGCATGGTATAGGAATCCTAAATCACATTGGTTATTCATATGTGTCTGAGCATCTGATTTAGAACAGTTGCATGGATCTCCTGCGATATCACCAAAGACAGAGGGCTTTTTTTTTGTTTGTATGCTTGTTTTGAAAATTAATTCAGAACTGTATCTTTTGCTTTTTTTTCAGAAATTTCTAAAACTATGTTCACTATCAAAGTTAGTATGTGCTATATCCCACATTTCAAGCAGAAAGCCTCTTCCTTTTTCTCTTTCTCCAGCACACTACCCTTCTAAATCAGGTGTCTAGAGTCAGAAAATATAAATACCTGCCTGGATATGTCTTAGCACCAATAAGCAAAATCAATGCAAATACTTTTTTATTACAAAATGCAATGATTCCAGAAATGTAAACCACTAGCAAAAACATTAGGTAATGCTTTAAAAACTCCACTTAAAATAAATGTCAAGGTTAAGTAAAACAAATTGATTTGGCAGATTTCAGACCAGAGTTATGATTTTACAAATACTGCTAATATTTTTAATGAATTTAAACTCAGTCAAATTCAAATATAGAAAAAAAAGATAGCGGTCAACAAGGGT
Source organism: Tinamus guttatus (assembly GCF_000705375.1). Next base: position 15,536 of record NW_010580574.1, on the reverse strand, counting down.
TTAATGCAACAGAGGGAAAAACATGCAATTTCTTGAAAGCAAAGATAATAAATCCTATCTTTATTAACAAAAACCCTTGAAGGAAACACAATAGAAGCCTTAAAACTGAAAGAAAAATATGTTGCTTTTTGTTTCAGAATTACCTGGCCTCTGGTAAGAAATAGTAATTGTGTCTATAACTGGTTTCTCTGACAGCACAGATTCAATATCCTTATTAGGCATTTGAAACAGTTTGGTGTTTGGAGGATGTCTTAACATTTGCTAGCAGAAGTTTAAAGATTAGTCAGTAAATGGTGCAGCTACTCCCACTCAGAACCCACAGGAGTACATCTGTATTTTTAGTCTTGACGTATTTTCTAATCCATTGTCCTGTGGACCAGAACAGCAGAATGTTCCACTCCCTGGAACATTCAAGCTTGATGCATGCACTTCTGGGATCCCTTGACTGACCAGGAGGAACTGCTATATCATCTAAACAAATCCCCTGTAAAATTCTCCATTTATCTTTGCATTAAGCCAAATAATTATGGCTATACTAACATAGATCACCTAGAAAAATAAAAATAAACAATAATCATAATAAAGTTAACTTTTATTTTATTTGAATGTATCAGTATATCCATCCACTCCATCCAATGCCCTTTGGTCTAGGTTAAATCTGCCTCCAACTTTTAACTCATGCTATACCCAAATTCAGGTAGTTTGCCTTAGCATATCTCCCTGTACAGCTAAAGAGGATACAGCTTCCTCACCTTGTAAAACAAAGAACCTTGTAAAACAAGGATACAGTTCAGCTTAATTTTCTGTGTATGTACAAAACAGAACTAAGAGTTTTTTTCAAAATTCTCGATAAATAAAGCTATTGTTTATCTGATCTACTGCTGTGAGCAGTCAGAGCTAAGACAGTATATAGGATGAGATTAAAAAATTAATTAATTGCAGCTTTTGTGAGGAGTAAGGTAGGAGAAACACCCTTTGGGCTTTGAAATTAGACACAGTGCTAGAGAGTGGACTTGGTGAGAAGAGTTTGTGTTTTAAATCTTTGCAGGCCCAGAGACAAGCAGCATCCAGTAGCACTAACAACAATGTTTTCTCTAGTGTTGTTGGGCATACATCTATAGCTACTTGCAAAGCACAGGTCTCTACGCATAAACCCCGTGAAAGAGGAAAATATCTGAGTCTATTTGATACCTAAAGTTTAAAATAAATGTTTCTACTTGAAGCAAGAAGTATAGTCAGTAATCTACTGTTACAAATGATGAGTGGGTGTCTACCAGGAGATAAGAAAACTACGCTTTCACGGGAGGGATAATACATCAAAGAACAGGATCTTTCTTAATGGATGAATCTCAAAGGAAGGAGAGAAAAAAAAAAAGAGACAGATAATTTAACACTAAAACAAGTTTCCTTGATGAGTATTTTGGAATTAAAAACATGAAGAAAGTGCTGAAAAATAAAAAACAGCAAATCAAAATCTAATGCTATCAGAGATTCTAAAAAAAAAAAAAAAAAAGGCTCTCAAAGACATATAAATGGAATGGACAAAAGACAAACACTATCAGCCCAGAAGGAATAAAGAGACAGAAAACAGTTAGAGACTCTAAGCAGAGCAGATGAAACAACCAAAAACATTGCCTTGACTTATCTAACTACTGAAGCATACCTAGAGAGCTTCATTCAAATAAATGCTAGTAAACAGAAAAGTCCAAATCAACAACATCTATAAAGAGACTGTTTTGTACTGTCCAGAGCTGCAGCCTGCACAAACTAACAAGAAAGATGAGCAGAGTGAATAACAAGGCAGAAATCTTGCCATCAGTGCAGCTAACTGAGACAGCAACAAACAGCAGTTTATGCAGGAGTTTCTGGACTCTGGTCAAGACCCTCTTGATCTACTGATGACATCGTCTGAAACGGCCAGGGGACTCCTGGGAGCCCCCTGAGGAACACCACGGTGCCTGCTGCTGCTGGGTGACGATAGCGGCAGGAGGCTGTGATGTCTGCACACTCCAGCAACTTCCGTTGAGCTCTGACAGCTCTTCTTGACACAAGGGTGTTTGGAGTTCTTGATCCCAACTGACTTTTGACTGGGGAGGGTCAAGCACCATTTTAGGAAGTTCTAGCAAAATACCTATGAAAGTGCTGGGCCCGAGCACAGAGTCAGTCAATAGGCACAGCAGTTCTTACAGAGCGGCTAGCGACTCTGTTCAGACCAACACTCATATCCTCAGTGATGGTGGTGATGCACTCCCAAGGCACAGTCCCCAGCAGACACTGGAGTAACCAATAATATGATACTCTAAGGGGAGACAAAAATCTATCAAGTGTGGCTAAGTGGCTGTGGAAGTGTGGAAGATTAAAAACTGGCAGAATTGCCAGGCTCAAAGGATACTCAGCAGCACAAAATCCAGCTGGAGGCCAATCATTAGCAACCCAGGGTCAACAGTCAACTACCTGGATGATGGAAGAGATTTTATCCTCAGCAAGTTTGCAGATGATGCAACTGGGAGTAGCAGCTGATAGATCAGACAGTTAAACTACCTTTCAGAGGAGCTTCAAAAGACTGGAGAAATGGGCAGAGAGGAATCTTATGAAGTTCAACAAAGGGACATGGAAAGTTCTGCCCATGGAGAGGAATAACCTCATGCAGTAGAACAAGCTGAAAGCTGAGCAGCTGGAGAGCAGTTTTGCAATGGAAGGCCTGGGTTCCTGATGGACAACATATTGAACACGGCCCTGCAATGTGCCTTCATGGCAAAGGCAGCTAACTTCCTGGGCTGCATTACAAACAGAGTCATCAGCTGGTTGAGGGAGATGATCCTTTCACTCTACTCAGCATTAATGAGGTCACATCAAGAGTGCTGATATGGATCCTCAGTACAAGAAAAATATGGACATACTAGAGCAGGCAGAGCAAAGGAACATGAAGATGACTAAGGGATGACTAAGAGAGCTGGAAATTCTCCACTCGGAGAAGGGAAGGCTCAGGGGATATCTTATCAGCATGTGTAAATGGGATGAAGTGAAAAAGACAGAGGCAGACTCTTCTCAGTTGTCCCCAATGGCAGAACAAAAGGTAACAGGAGCAAAGTGAAATACAAGAAATTCCATTTAGGCATGAGAGCATTTTATCACTATGAGAGTGGTCAAACACTGGAACAGGTTATACAGAGAAGCTGCAGAATATCTTTAAAGATATTCCAAACCCAGCTGGACATGGTGCCGGGAAATCTGCTCTAGCTGACCCTTCCCTGAACAGAAGAGTCAGACTGGTGGGTCGCTAGAGTTTTCTCCTGGCCTTGGCTCTGCTGTGGTGCTATAAAACCTAAAGATCCATAAAAATTTTTGCAAGTTGTTTCAGGGTAGGAAGGAAAAGCAGGAGTCCTAAGTAGCATCCTGCCATGGTGACAGATCAAGTGAGACAGACTAGATAATGGAAGTAAGACATGTAAACATTAAATACTCAAGAACTGCTTGAACATTTAGACAGTGAAGCAGCCAGCAATCCCAATGCATGACGTGAAGACTAATTACTGCTCCAGTAAGCCTCTAGAAACGGGATAGGAAGCCTTCTCCTTGTTGAAGACACAACATTAATGCATGCACATCATAAGACAGTTAATAAGCCTCTCTTCATACTGTTGACTGCTTCTTTTCCCTTTGAGATCACAATCTACATGGGATGCAGAGTGAGGATGAGAGGGCAGGAAGGGCCCTTCTGTTAGCCTTAAACCTGTTCTGTAAAGAAAGGAAAGAAAACTCAGTACTACCTGAAATGAACAGTCACCAAATTTCTGGCTATATGCAGATGCAAGAGCAGCAACAATGACTCAGACTATGAAGATGTTTCTGACAAAAAGAATGGGAAGAGCAGCCACTTCCTAATGCTATAATTGGACTGCAGCAGTGGTGACAGGATCTCCAAAGCTCTTTTTTTTTTTTTTTTTAGAAACCACTGCACTGTTCCTGTAACAGAGGCCCAGGAAGTGACTGTAAGTTAGTGCTTGTCACTAGATGAATGTGCTGAATTGAGCCACTGCATTCAGAAAAATCTTTGAAAACTCTCGATTATAGATCTTATTACATGACTTCAATCTGTGTTGCTTTCCATGCCTATGAGGAGCTCAAACGCAAGGTGGTAAAGCAGCTGCACAAGTACGGAGCTGTGCAGTTGTGGAAAAGGCAGTCCTCAACACAAACTGCAAGCCTGACTGTTTTCAGTAAGGATGCCTTAGGTTATTTTTCTTCAGGTGTCCCTTCCCATCTCTCATACCTACCTTGCCCCACAGAAATTAATCCTTATAGTTGATCCAAATGATCTCTGTTGCATGAACAACTGCTGCCAAAGTCAAGCCCCAATATTTTCCAAGTAGGACCCTCAGCACAAGACAGTAAACCACCAGTCCAACTTGGCATTATTTCTGTTCAGTGGTTTAAATGGAGGATATCATTCTCCAGAACTGGTGATGTGGAAGCTTCACCATTCACTGCTACAAAATCTGATCAAATCATTATGCACTGACAAAATGGAGCCTACAGGAAGGTTTTCAAAGCCATAAAATAACAAATTTAATATTGCCTTTCAAAAGCAATATGTATTGCTTTTGAAATATATAATTTGAAATCTGTCCAAAATATAATTTGAAAATCTGTCCCCAAATGATCAAATTCACAGTCATGAGAACTGCTGGATATTCAACATCCTACAGTGATTCTTCACTAAAAACAAACTATTCAGTTTGACTTTGGAGGAGTCTCAGTGACGATAGTTTTAAATATACAGACCGTCATTTTGGGGAGTGTTGCACATTGGATGATGAGACAATAAAGAAAAAATTTATGGGAAGTTTTTATATTATTATCAAATATCAGTTAACAAATGCAATGACAGTGCCCTAGTTCTCCAGATGTTTCACTGATGCAATTAATGTGATGAGTGTTCATATTTCAGATGTAACCCGTGACTGACAGATTAGTGAAATCAATTGAATTTTTTATATTAACTTCAAAGCCTTTTGGATTTGTCCTCATATCATTTTGCTTCTCAACTTCAATATGTTCTGAGGAAGAAAAAGTTGAAAGATAAGTAGAAAACTTAAGCATTTATCAAGCATACTTGGAAATCTAAGGAAAGGGTGATTTGAAAACAACTAACGGTCAAGTAATTTGCTCAATACTATTTCTTCTTCTCAATACAAAAATGTGACTTGAAGAAATCTTCATATCTTTCATGTAAATTGCTCGCTCATCTTCAATGCTTCTTGGAATCAGCATTTTTTAGAACAGATGATGCGTAGATTCTTAAAGCAAAAGGAAACTGCATCTTTTACACACAAGTCAGTTCCTGAAACCTACTGAATATTCATGCTGCAGTGTCAAACAGAGTTTAATACCATGCTTCTGTTGAGAGCTCAGACGAATTTGCCTTGTGGCATTCATGGTGGAAGAAGAGAAATGTTCACATTTTCTCTCTTTTGACTAATTCACAAATTGCAAATGAAATCACAAAATAATCTTGCATGTAAATTATTTATCATGGCTAGTGTTAAATATGGCTATATTAATTATACTCAAATCATAAAGCTTAACTGACCTTTAATCACGCTGGTTTCTACTAATGTAGCTGTCCTAGTCACATTCCTCTCTTTCTCATGGTGCATCAAATCATTTTGACAACTAACTTGTAAATCTGAAACATCAGCAGCTTGATTTGAGCAGAATTTCCTGGTGGTGTCTTCACAGAAATTCTGAAATTACACAGAAGAGCACATTGATTTCACATGTAAATTGTTACTCCGAACTGGATACTTTCACAGGTGTGACAAGTAAGAGCATCATTCTTTGAGCATTTCTGTGAATTTTAAACACAATTTTTCTGTTTGTCAAAATAAGTTATCGATCACATTTAACACCAATGCTCATCTTTGAGACACATACATCACAAAATAACATGACCAGACAGCACTATACATGAAGAAATTACCCTTAAAACGTCTCTGTTCTCCTTTTTCTTTGTGTTGATACATGGACGTGCAAATGCACAGAAAGAAGATGTATCCTTTTCTGTTGATATGGATTTCTTTCTGATCAAGTATTTCTATTGCATTGTTCATTAATTTAATGAGTTCTATTACATAGTACATCATTAAAAAAATCATATAATGCCTGGTATTTCAATTATCCTTATTCAGTAGGCTTCGTAGCACAGTTAGCACAGTTAGGTGGTAGGCAAGTACGGTAGTATTAAAGATAATGTTGTCATATTACAAAAGGAAAATTATGTGATTATAACACTTTCCCCCCCTTAAATTTCATTTTAGTATATACACTTTTATTTATTTACTTATTTTTAACAGAGGAGGTATTTATATCATAAATACTTTCCATTGTATGTATGTCTTCACTTGTATAAATTACCTGTATAAATGTCAATTGAAAGTATTAAAAATCAAATCTTCATCAAAATTATACACTAACTTCAGTTTAGCTATAGTCCAACTGTAATCACTATATCAGGAATTGTGTTTTTTGAAAAAAAAATATAGATCTTCCTTCCAAAATCAAATGTAGATTTTCATAGCAATGCTAAAGCCATCTTATTCAAAGACAGAAAGTGATGTTAGTAAAACTGACAGTAGTTGCACAGTAGTAGTGTCTGATCTGTTCAAAATCAAAATCCCACACTTTGGGAAAGCACAACACAAGATCACAGTTTATGACAAGCTGTCCATTTTGAAAGAGATATCAGCAAGAAAAAAAAACAAAGCCATCGGTTACTGAAATAGAAAACTAGAGACAGAATTTTTAGTAGGACAACTGAAGATGAAATCTGTATGGCAAATTTTTCTCAGTGGGAGGGTCAAGTCGTGACATAAGTAGAAGACTCTCATTTTTCCGCTAAAGAAACCTACAGAAATTATGTCCATTCTCTGAAATAAACACTGAAAGCAAAGCCTTATCTACAGGGTTAACTGAGTTGCAGTATTAAGTGCAAGGTTGTGCAGCACAGGCTGTATGCTCTCAGGTATTGCTCTTCTTGATTGCAAAAGAACCTCTGATATCAAGCAAAGCTTTAAGCACTGATAAAATTCACAAAGACCTTGGGGATTTGTACGAAAAGAAACACTACTGAGGAATAGTTGGCAAGGAGGGCAGAAATGTCAGAAGAAATTCTTAATAGTAGAGAAGAACACATAACCTAATCGAAAAGATACTGTTTTTTCAAACTGGGACAATTCTCAGCTGATTTATAGAGGAAGAGCTTCCTGAAGATATAGGAGCTTTACCTTTTTTCACCAGCAGAGTATAACCCTTCTTTTCTTAATGATTTGCACCTAAACCTGCCTTCCCCTCAAAAGTCAGCCTTTATGTTATTAGAGAAACCTAGTGAAAATAACATAAATAATAAAGTATTTTTAATAGTGCAATTCTTGTCTAGTCAGCTCCTTTTTGAACATATTAATTGCAGCAATTGGTACCATGAATGAGTATGTTCAGAATATATACTCTACGCTATCTTAGCTAACTTAAGAAAAAGCCTTGTCCCTTTTGACAAAAAGGGAAAAATCTCCTCATTACAAAAAATGCTAGCGCAAATCTTATCAGTCATTCAGCAAAACCACACTGTGATACAATGGTTTCCCAGCGAACGTTGCGAATAAATTAAAATATGCAGAACTCAAACATTTAAGAAGAAGCTAGGGAACAAACTAGGAAATTCTCTGCCTGCAGAAATTAAGTGCTCTCCTTGTGAATATTTCTTTCATTACTATGTCTAGTTGCTTTTTGAAGTCACTTACTCTTCTGATATTCACATCATGTGGCAATGAGTTTCGGAGTTTACTTCTGCACTGCATAAATTTCCTCTGCTTTATTTAAGTCTCCTACCTGATCATTTCAAGCAGCTATGGAAGTCATTTGCTGTTCACTTCCTTCTTGCATTCAGTATTTTACAGGCATATATGTCACCTCTTCTTCTGGCCAAATAGTTCCAGTCTGTTTAACCTCTCCTCTTGCTGAAATCAAACTATGATCAGTGATGGAGCAGATCCTAAAATTCCTGTTTTTTGCAGGAAACAGCCCAGAGCTGCTGAAAGCACCTCATATATAACACCTACGTGAGACAGCATTGTTTACCGACAAATGCTCAGTTAGCTAAGAATATAGTTCTTACAACTTTGGAGAAGAGCTCCAATAATACTAACAGCAACCGCTGAGACCAAATAGTGGAAAAAGAAGCTCTTCAAGCAAATAAGAAAGTAAAATCTGTAAAATCTATTTAAAAATGTATATATGTGTTCATAATACACATTATTGTTTTGGTTGTTTTTTGTGCTTTTTTTTTTTCTAAATGGAGGTGAAAGCCTCAACATTATCTAGAACATTCAAAGTAAAGAAGGAGAAACATTTGTTTAAACAACCGAAAAATGTGGGAGTAAATATGAAACCAGCAGCTGTCACAGTCTCTGATAATGCTGTGAGAGATGTAATGGCGTAAACCAGTGTGACAAAGCTTTGCCTTTCCAGACAGAAAGTCAAGCAGTTATATGATTACAAATGACTCTAGTGAAGAGGAGGACTCATTTGTTGGAGCAATCAGTGCTGGACATGGCACTACACCTTTGGAGTACGTTTATTATGAGTCACCCCTGCTACTAGATATAGATCATAAAGCTTTTACTGCAGTCTTTTAAGACAGCTTGGAGTGGCACTCTTTGCTGCCTCCAGAAACTCAGACCAAAGCTCTAGACGTATATCTTTGCCTTGGCATATACTGCACCGATATATTTATCTGTAAAATGCTTAATTGCTTCATCTACTTCTCCTCCAGGGGAAAAAAAAAAGCCATATACCCAGAATGAGAGTGTGATAAATGATTTTGTAGTCCACGTGTTTTTCACTATTTTCAAACAAAAACCACAATTTGTTAACACAAGCTACAAAAGAAGATTCTGCAAGAGTGTCATACGGCAGTGCTTTCATGGGGGAGCCCAAATCAGACTTTATGCAGCTTTAGCTTTTAGCATTTTAAAGAATATTTTACAGTAATGATAAGAGAAGGGTAGAGAGCGAAAATCAGTCTAAGTGAGACAGGGAGATCATTTTTGTTGTTTTATAGAGAAGACTTAATGAGTCTCAGTACAACTCATAGAATGACACCCTATACCAACAGGCATCATTTTACTCCAACCTTCACTACATGTGCATCACTTTTGGAACAAAGGTTCAGTGCTTCAGCAATCTGTAAAGAGTCCAGGTTTTGCTTCTCATATTGTATCAATATAAAACCAGGGCAAGTGATATTACAGTCAGATCCATAGGCCATTCTGAACCACAGATCAAAATTCTCTGGTGGCTTGCAGAAGTGTAAATTGGAGTGGCTATGTTCCTTCTAAATACTTTAATCCAGATTTACACCAGTATTAGTCAAAATAAAAGTTCACCCATGATACCACTGGGCAAAGGAACGGGCTTTTCCATGTAACAAAAAGGAAGCACAAATTCCAATAGTGGGAACACCCAGCTGAAAACTGCTGACACCTCACAGGAAATCTGCATTATTATGACAGATGGTTAGGACTGATTCATACCACTAGAAAGGAAACAATTACCATTCAATTATTACCCACTTGTGTCCCAAGGTAGCCTTCTTGCATGATCTATTGGCAAGGCAACTTAGCTTGCACATGGAGATAATTTTTGCAAGGGCACACTATACCTGTAGTTAAGAGTACTGACAAGGGTCCGTGATTTTGTAGTGAAGAATTTTAAGTGCCTCCCCATTGCACTGATTGCAGTGCATGATATCAAGCCCTCATTTTCCACAGTCCACTGGGCTGTGGAAAAGGAGAAGAGCTAGTTAGAAGCAGCTTCAGAATGGCCATAGGCAATAAAGAGGATCCTCATTTAGGCTCGTTAACATACAGGACAGAAACCCTTCAGAGAATTATTATTTGCCTGCAGAACTCCTAGGGTACTATAAACTATAGAAGAACTGCACTTGCCAAAGAAGGGGTCAAGGTTACACTGTTTCAAGGACAGGGACAAAATTACATTAGATAGTCTACCTAAAAGGCATGTGGAACCACTGGTTAAATTACTGTTTTTTTTTGATCACGGTTCAAATTCTTAACTATTACCCCTTTAGAAAGTACTTTTTCTACCTGGCTACTATATCACAATTAATTTGACTTTCATTGTCAGTAGTCTGGGATATTCCAGAGTTAAAAAGTGGAGATGCTATGTAATGAAGTCATGATAAAGTTCAGAGAAATGTCACTGTGGGTATATACTTAGAATTCAAAATACGTATGTAAAAAAGGGTTTTTTTTTTTCTCCTAAAAGTAGAAGACAATTAGCTTATCCATGTTCAGAGTTTGAATTGAAACATTTTGATTTAAAAAATGAATTAAACCAAAAAGTCAGGTTCAAGCCACATCCAATTCTGCAAAAAAAAAAAAAAAAAAAGGAAACCACATAAAGTAGGGAATTGCATTGCCTTGGAGAAATCAGCAAGCATGTGGCACATTAAGATTTTTGCCCACCAAGCAGTTTATCGGTGAGCCTGCATAAATACACGCTATTTTAAAAAGAATAAACGACAAAGGAAATGGCATTTCTGTAAGAGTGGAACAAACTATTCCGTTTGTGGGGTTTTCCCTCTTTGCGGGGGAGACCGAAGAAGCTGGCTGAGGAGGGAAAGGATGGATGCAGCCGCTAGATGGCTGTATTCCCTGGTTTATTCCAGCAGCTCCAGCGGAAATTTGCACTTAAAACTTCATTTCGAGGACTAACAATGCAACGACAGAACAGCAGGCAAAAACTTCACATACAAACTCTCATCTGACAGATACTTTTGGTCCAGCCTTTTAAAATGGCAAGAAAAACAAATTTTGCAGTATAAGTCTAGGCCAAAAGAAAATATTATCCATCAGGCTTGATCATTCGTTGGAGCAATGATATGCAGTGAAATGTTGAAATCTGGTCATTAGGCTGGGAAGTAACGATGTGGAGGAAGGAGGAGTAAATGGGGGGAAGCGGGGATCCAGCCAGCTGGAGGACTTTTAAGGAACAGCTCTTGTGTGAGCATAGTAAATGTTTCTCATAGATATTTCATTAGGGCTTTAAGTCAGAAATGGAATATCGTTGCACTTCCCAGAGCATTCCCACAGTTCAGGTGAACATTCAGCACTTGAATGAGGTAAGATAATTTGTTTAATGCTATAAAAAATAAACAACAAAAAATGCAAGTATGTGCCTTTCTAGTATGCTAGTAAAATTCTTTGCTTATTTCAGAATTTCAGAGCCCCAGGCTTTTTGTTTGTAATGCAACAACTTTCATCTACTCATTCACTGCTCACAGTACTCATTTAACCAGTTCTTGTTGGATCAGATTTTCCTTTTCCAAAAATCTGTTCCAGAATGGTATAGAATACATCTCCACAGCCTTTAAATAAAAATTTGTTGCTAAAAGATCCATACTGCCAATGGATTGTTAGTAGAATTGTGAGACTCTTTCTGCCTTTTTTTTTTTTCTCCTGCTCTGCATGTCTACAAGCAAAAGAGAACATAAAATAATGTAGGGCAACCCTGAGCGGCTTGGGATGAACATTATTCTATTTATCCAGCACAAAACCACCAGGCTTACATGTATTGCTATTAGTGATGCAAATCAGGAAAGATATTTTTAAATCTATTTCATAGCAATTCAAAATGCAAAATACAGAACTGCATATGGGCTTCCAGCTCCATCCCTTTCCTCTCCCTTCACTGGCAAATACATAAAGAAGGGAAGGGCTCATACCCCAGAGCCTCACAGCAGAAAGCAGAGTTTTATTTATCTTTACCCTAAAGTATACGATGTTTGCATGATGCCTGCATCTGGGGCCTGTCTTTTTTTTTTTTTTTTTTTTTTTTTGAGCATTTAGCATTATACAACACATTCTGAATTCAAAACATGGAGGAGAAGGAAGGGAAATAAGCATTATTTTCTGAGTTTTATGTGCTGGTAAATTGAAACATGCCTTTTTCCACACAGCCTTGAAAGGTGAGTAGTAACCTGTCAAGTCCCCCCTGCTGTCACCTCTCCACACATCCCGCCTCATCACAGCGCCTTCAGCGCCAGCGGCACCGCACAACCGCCTTGCCCATTGATTTCATCCAGTCAGGAGCACTCGTCTATAGAAATTTGGCCTCAGCTGTCTAAAATTGGACAATGAAAAACAGTCAATAGCCACCTGCGAAAATTTTTGGTTTCCATGACACTCGCTGTATGAAAAACGCAAGTGCAAACCAAAGCAGGAGCACGGCCCCAATGTTTGATGGGGAGTCAGACAACGCCAAGCAGTTTTTGTCTTTTCTTTGCCTATTCATCCAGTAAGCAGAGAAGTTCTTAAGAGAAATAATGTTCTAAATACGCAAATAATTAAGATATACTCCTATATTACAAACACATTTTGCCTCAACAAATGGAAGCGCTTGTTTGTTCAAAGACTATGAAATGTTGTATTTTGTGAAATCACCACTTAAGCAAAAGATGTGAACTCTTCTCATTTATCTTAATGGGGCATTAACTGGAAATTTAATCACAAGGGAGAGATAATTATCTGCAGGTTTGCCAAACTGCAGATGGAATCTACTCAACAGAACGAAATCCGAATGCTGAAGTCAACAGGAACATAAGTTCAATCTAGTGTGGGGAAAAAGTTCAATCTAGTATGGGGAAAATTTGAACTGAAACCAAATGAAAAAAAGACTAAAATTTCCTGCAGCTCCTGACACAGAATCTCAAATACGGCACTCTGAGTTACACCGATCTAATAGCTGTCTCTCCCTCAATCCTCAGACCTTTTATTCCCCTAATAATCAGGGGACTTAGCCAGACTGTTTCAGACCGAAACATCTCAATATCTTTCCTCCACCATTGCCATTTGCAGACACCAAGGACAAGCACGAACAGAGCAAGACCTCCAAATACCTGCTCAGCCTCTAAATATTTTCCGCTCAGGGAATTTCCTGAGTTTGATGTGGTTTGTCTGTTTAGTAACCCTCAAAGGGGTCTCTCTTCCAAGTTTTTGTCTGGTCTCCCCTTGAACTCCTGATACACTCCCAGCCTTGTTCTGGCTCCACCTTGGTCTGAATGTATCCCGTCCCATTTCCTGTAATTGTGGCCCTGCAGAGAGAAAGGGGGGAACGAGATTTTCCAAATAAATTGTTTTCAAGTCCTAACTGCTGTGCTCCCCTCCCTAGCGTTAGTCTGCAAGTCCAGCTGCAGAGCTCCCACTGTGCTTCTTCTCACTGAGTGACAGAAAATGCTGCGTGTGGCAGACAGCAGCCTCGGTAAAGCAGCGGGACACCACATTGGTAGGAATTAAATACTTCAGAGCAGATTCTGATCTCACAAAATAGGTGTAAATCTGAAGTCACTCCCTGCAGTCCCAAAGAGCTACTCTGGATTTACTCAATCATAACTGAATTCCGAATTGGACTCTTTGTTTTTTCAAAATCATCTGGTTTCCAGGCCACAGTGGGGAATCTAACAGCAGGAGTGAAAGGAGAAATGGCTTGTTTTATTAGTAAAATGCATTCCTATTCTAACAGGTATTTTTGTAACTTTGAATCCCTCCAAGAATTTGCTTTCTCACATATTTATATATACATAAATATATAAAAATGTACACAGAGGCATGAGCATATAAATATTTCAGTTTATCCATTGGAAGTAAATTTATTTTGGTGAAAAGAGAATCTTCTGTCCCATTTTTTAAATTTTTCCCCATTTATTCCTTATTCTCTGACATCAGTTCAGAGCTCTGACATTGAATTCACTCACAGATGTGTTAAACTTCACACTGGTGGCCAACAAGCCTGGTTAATCACGGTGGGTTTGGTTTCTTTTATCAGTGCTGAAAAATGTGCTGGGGAAGATTCTCTGTCATCAGAAAGAAGGGTTGAGTTTTTGAATGTCTAGCAAACTGGGAAGTGTGTTCCCTCCAGCAAAGAATGACTTATTAATAATCACTTAAAAAGGGACATTTCAGACCAGTTTGATAAATAACCAGCTGCTAGTAATTCAAATTTTGAATCTCCTCATTTTACAGCAGGGAAGAAAAGGGAAGAGAAGGGCAGGACAGGCTTGCAAGACCATTCCCTTTCTGATATGAAAACTAAAATTCTGTGTAATATAACAGTCTCACTTCTGCTCCTTTCCTCTCTTCCATAATCATCCTCCTTTTGGGTGCTGGAGCTGCCTGGAGCTATGAGGTCCAAGAGGTCTCTCTGGACTATGAGCATGGAGAACTAGTCAAGGTCAATGACTGACTTCAGAGCCAAGCTGGAAACTCAATCATGGAGCTGCTTTAGTACTAAGCTGTGAGAATGAGAATTAGTCTCGTGCACTCATAGCTCAAGATTTTTCTAATGTTTTTATCCATTTCTAATGTTTTTATCCATTACATCCATTCTGTGTTCCTTCCAGAGAGATGATGTTGCAGAACACTGGTGTTCCAGTGGTCTTCAGGTAGTGACTGTGGTACTTTGCTCATGTGCTAAGAAATGTTTAATAGCAGAGCAAATGTTCATACTCTAGCACTGTGCATTACACATTGTACTGTGGATTCCAGAACCTAAAGCGCATATGTTCACATTAATATATGATGTGTTAGTTCCTAACTGTTTATTGTACATACATGCATGTGCCATACCACTGGCTTTTACCGCAGTAGAGTTCTGCCTCCTCTTCCTTCTTCTGACTGCTTATGTAGCAACTAGGTGGTTTCTTCCTTGGTGGTGTTTGTGGCGGTATTCTTGGCAATCTTTTCTGATGCTCCTAAAAGAACCCTTCTGGGGATGTTCCCATTATCTGCACTGCAGAACTGTGGCTTAGGTTATAGCTACGTTTCAGGTAAACCAAAATCTTCCAGTATTTACTTTTGAAATTATATTCGCTTTCACACACAAACTAGAGCTAAAACAGATGAGAAAGTCTTAAGGACAATCCAAATCTAGAATTGTTTCACCGCAAATATAAAACACAAAACATGGAAAAAAAAAAACATATCAAAGAAGAGAAGAAAAAGAGTGTCACCTGGGATTTTTTTTTCTTTTATATAATTCCTCAAAGTTACTTCAAGTGGAAAATAAATCTCATTATGTAAGAATACTCTTGCACAAACCTAATGCATGTGCTATTCCCTATTTGGAACGGAATATTTTAGAAAGGGAGCAGAAAACTGATGGGAAAAATGTTCACCATCTCTTCCTCTTCCTATCTCTTGCAAATGCTACATATTTATATAGTATGGTTGATAAAGGACACACACAACAGGAAAAACATGACATCTTTTTAGATACTCTACCCCAACTCCTGTCAAAAGCCATAGTATGTTTGCTCTGACAGGTTGCCAATACAGGAGCTCAGAGCAAGCAACCTGTCTTTGACAGGCCTGTGATGATACACGCTAGAAGTGGTTTGAAGTGGACTGGCTAAAGTTGAGCTCTGTGTTACCTTTCTTTTTTTCTTTTTTTTCTTTTCCTTT
>NW_010580573.1:134371-163285 GCF_000705375.1 Tinamus guttatus | reverse complement strand
TTTTTTTTTTTTTTTTTTTTTTACCAAATGCAGACTTTATATTTTCAAAACTTTAAAAAAAAAAAAAAAAAAAAAGCATCGACTTGGCATCTATTTGCATTTCTCTGATGATGTATGCTGAGTGTTAAAAATGATGAAGGAGAAATAGGTTTGATTTCCAATATTCAGTATCTTTTTGACTGTCTACTACTCTTTTCCTGTCAGAGGAAAACCTAACCGTAGTTTTAATTGCACACTTTTCCAATTGCAGTCTTAAGAGGTATGAAACTTTGAAGTTTATAATCTTCCATTCTAAGGCAAACCTGTACCTCAGTTTAAGAATTCTTATCCAGTTCTTTTTAGTCTCTTCTTTCCCCTCTTTACAGATGCAGAAGAATTCCTTCTGCAGAAATGCCAAGTAATGAACTATGCAGAAAAAGTATCCCAAATGACTTCAAGAAAGTTCTGTACAGCATCTCTGTCTTTCTCTCTGTGATTGCCTTCTCTCTTACTGCATTATTGGAAGAGGTTAACGATAAAAAGATATTTAACTTAGTGATCAGATGATGTTACTGGATTTCATACTGACTTAGAAAGTCTATGGATATCTGATTTCATTATCTGGATTTTTGTTGACCTTATGTGTTTTTTCTGGTGGATTAATTAATCATATGTTCTACATGTGGAGCTATAGCTGCTGAAGACCAAAGAGATTGCTGCTTCTTCCAAAAAAACCCTTATTCTTGGAAATTCTTGGAAACTGGAAAAAAAAATTGCAAAGGATGCTGTTTACATTTCAGTCTACTTGGATATTGTTAATACAGCAATGTGGAATATAAAACTGGCTGATTAGTTGAAAAAGGCTTGTTAAGTTGGTTATGCTGATTCTTGAGTGCTCTGAAGTAGCTTTTTAAATTGAGTTTTGATACATTGAACAAAACAGAATTTGATGCATAATCCTTGTTCTCAGTGTATACTCCAAACCTAAATCAGAAACACCTTGAGAGAACAGCTGTTTTCACAGGCTATAATGATAGTTTGGATTGCCTGCAGTTGCAGCAAACGCTACGAAGATGGCATTTCCGGAGAGTGAAACAGCAGGAAAAATTGATTTGATTTAATAACTTGTAATTTTATTTTATCAATGCAAACAGAGATCTTAAAAATATATGTAATGATTCTTTAGGAAAAAAAACTTCTAATTGTACTTTCAGGATAGTACAGGACAGTATTCAAGAAGAATATTCTGATATATATTGCTCTGGAAAAAAAAAAAACCTTGAAATGGGTGGATCGATTGTACAGTAATGCACTGTTCAGCATGAATTAAGATATTACAATATTATATAAGCTTAATACTATTAGCTATAAGGGGCATTTTAAATAGGAATTACCTTTATTATACAAATGGAAAAATAGTTTGAGATAAGCTAACTGCTTTGGTTCAAATACGTATTTGAAGATGCATACTTTTCTGTCAAAGTCTCAAGTATTTGGATTTGTTGTGTGTTTAATAGGCAGCTCAGAAGATGCTGCTTTTTTCTGAAGAGGACACAAAAGCTTGAGCTGTTTTTGCTCCTATACTGCCTACATTCAGGTTCCTGCTCGTAAACATCTCCTTGGTTCATACGAAGGGCGTGCTGCAATCAAGTTCAACTTGTCACAAGAGCAAGGAAGCAACTTGCCTGTAAAAGTGAGAAGCGTTGTGTGCAGTAAGGTCTCCTAGGATGTTTGCCAGGAGGTGAATAGCCCTGGCTCGAGTGCTGAGCCTCCCTGCTCACAGCACAGCCGAGCAGCACGAGGGTGGGATGCTGTCCTGGCTTGGCTCCTGACTTCTACAAGTACAGCTGCAATCAACCAAGTTTTGCATTCTGCCTCTTTTGGTGTGGGCTTGAATGAATTGTTAAATTATGATATCTACAAAACTGATTATGCCTTTTTTCAGAATCCAGGTCTTCCTGCAACTTCAATTAAAGTTTCTGCGCTCAAATAGGTGAAGCAATTAAATTCTTTGATGTGTTTTGATGCGTTTTTCTGAAAGAAATCTTTTCAGATTTGCTTGGTGAAAAATTAGCTGAATTTAGAGCTGAGAGTTCTTGTGTTTGGAGTTTAGAGAACTTGCTTGTTATTCAAATGATGTAAACATTTAATCAGGCATTATGCTGAATAGCCAGTACCCAAGATGCGAAACGCGCTTTGTTACACAAAACATCTTTTGATAGTAAGCCAAAATACTGATTGCAAATACGTGCAGAGTTTAGGTAGTCACTTTGTTTCCTTGGTGACCTGGTACCGGGCTTATGCTAACGCAGTGTGTTTTACCACCTCCATTCTGCATCGTGATGTAAGGAATTTTAATTGCATCCCTGCTGTATTTGACTCTCAAAATCCCCATTTACATCAGCCTTGCGTGGGAAGAAATGAGCAATCAAAACATGTTAATTTGATAAAAATTAACCCCAACTCCAGTCATTCATTCAGATGTTGGAGGAGGTTTCTTTGGGAATGTGTGTTGATTTGAACTGATGAGATTTATTGTGGATTCTTCAGTATTAAAGAGATTTTAAAATACCTAAATCTTTAGGGGTTTTGTAGAGGAACCGAAAACATATCCGTTTGCCTTAGCAAACAGAGCTATTTGTCATAATAAATTCATAATGAGTTATATTGTGCTATAGAAGCGCGTGTAGGTCGTAATTGCAACGGAAAATAAGAAAGTTAACGCTGCTAATGCCCATGACCCGTTATGGTCTAAGCTAAGGCAACTGAAGGGAGGTCTGGTTTGGGTTTTTTTTTTTTTTTACTGCATTATATAAAGTAGCAGAAAAAGTAAGATAAACTATTATGCCAGAATTCGTGGAATCTCAATATTTCTTTTTCCTGAACTTTAAATCACAGTTCACCTCACTGTCTAAACAGTAACTGACAAAAGACTTAAAGGTCTTTCTCTAACTCTAGGTTTAATATGCAAAACGGGAAAAGGAGTGCTTAAAACAGTAACATTCCTCTTGACGTGGGGCCTCCCTCCTCCCTTTCGAAGTTTCCACTTTCCACAATGAGATCTTTCCTTTGACTGTGGATCTGAATCCCTTTTTTAGGGATTACACTTTTTACATAGCCTGTAGCCCCCACTAAATATATTTAGAACATAATCCTGTGATGTTTTTAAGGCCACTTTTTGTAAAAACTAATAATAAAGCAAGGCAATCAAAGCTTAATGACTGTGGTACAATATTTGGAAGCTGGCTTCAAATATTCTGTGAATAGATCTGTCCCGTTGGATGCAAACCTATAGTTTTAGTCTAGTCTGGGCAAATTGACTGTTTCAAGGGTTGAGAGAAAGTGCCCAGCATACTGCAAGAGAGAAGAAAAATGTTTTGTAATCTTTAAAGCATCCAGAAAAATCTGTATCTCTGTGCTTTGTCTTCTACATTTCTAATTCTCATGGGTTGCCTTAGTTGCATCACCTTTGTGCCAGCGGGACCTGAGAGAGAGCCAGGAGCTCCGTAAGCAAGTGATGCTGCTGCCAAGCCCATTAGCTGTACGCGCGCTTGGACCGTCCGTGCGGTTCGGTCTTACTGCAAATGTGTTGCCGCATTTCAGCCGCTGCTTAAAAACCAGTGTCTTGGAACTAGCAATTTTCTCACCTGTGTGCAGTGTGACCTGTATTTTGGTGATTGATAATGCTGTGTAATCTGCACTATGTCACAGCCCATAATACTTTCCACAACTATAGAACATCTAATCATAGATCGTGGCTAGAGAGAAAAAAAGTAGCAATTAGTTTATGTTATAGATGATGTAACTAAGAATAACATTACATAAGTGGCTAGAAGAGCCGTGAAGGGCATTTGCATTTCTTTGAAACTAGGACATGCCGATATGTTATTTGCTAATTGCTTTATAAAAATCTTCAGCAACAATTTCCATCCATCTGCATTGTTTCTCCAAGTGTAAGATCTGTATCAGGCATATTTCTGTGCTCTTTATGGCATTTACCATTTATTTTCTGGTTAAAAAAAAAGATGGGTATTGCATTCTATGATATCACTATTGCTTTGTATCTATTTTGGCAAGCTGCTTCCAGAAAGCATTGTTAAATTGTGGGGAAAGCACGATGTGATGTGTGATAACACACCAATATGTCATAAGTCTTCTAATGTCTTTAGTTTTTTGAAGCTTGCACTTGTTGTTATGTTTAGTTGAATTCAGATTTAAGACACTTGCCATAATACTCATTATGCTAATCAGGGTGGAGGCAGATGGAGAAAAGAGAATATTGGAAACAATTTTTATTATTTTACCTTTTTAATTTTTGCTACTCTTGTATTAATGTGCAAGTACTGACTGATCTTTTGTTGGAAAACAAACATTTGGCAAAGAGGCCTTCAGAGCATAGAAGCATTTTTATGTGAAAGAAGAAAGGTAACTCTGTGGCTTCCGTCTGAAAGGTTTCTGTCACCAGGACCCCAGCACAGCCACATTGCGTGAGTGTGCTTGGTTTTAGTGACTGTTTTTGCTGAAGTTACTCGGATCAGAGCTTAAAAAAAGGCTGAATCACTGAGAGGAAATAGCACACAGTAATAGTGAGCTATACTTGGTAAGCTGGTGAGGCAACCATTCACCTACGTTGAGAACCACAAAGAAAGCGGGTGCAGTTCCACTTAGATATATTTATCTAGGCTGAATTGCTGTAGCAACTATAGGACACACAATCACATTTCAATTAAATTTCCCTCATAGTCCTGATTCTTAAAATTGCTTGCCATAAGTGCATCCTGTGCTAATGTGTTCATCAAGTGCAGAAGAGGCTGTTGAAGGTACTGATGAAGTATGATCTTAGTTTGCTTGGAAGGGGGTAAGTCCAGGCTCAGTACATAGGGAGATCTCTTCCAATCTTACTTTGTTGCTGGAGTATGATGAGGGAAGTAAGCACAGTATTGCCAGAGTATTCTGGAAAAAGATGGGAAAATTAAGAAATATTCTTATATCTTTACACCAGTTGCGATCAGCATGTATCAAGGTGGTAAAAATACATGCCACATTTGACTGTAGGATTTACAGAAATATTCCCAGCCCGTGTTAAATGAGGTGCAGATTTCATGGCTAGTGGAATTGGGGAACAAGTGCTGTATAACTAGAACCAGAAACAATGAAACCCTGGAAAACTGCATGTGTTTGAGTATGAAATTTCCAGTTACATTACTATGGTTTTAAAAATAGCTGAAAGCCCAAAGTTTACCACCCTATAGAATGCAGATCTTCCCAGTCAAATACAAAACCATTGTGGAAAAGGAGGGGGCAGAGAGGGAGAGGAAAAAAAAAAGTTTGAATTTTCTTCACTCAACTGCCTCTTCTATCCCTCTGTAAGCCAAATGCCTGTACAAGGTAATCATGTAACTCTCTGAACTTTGGTATCAGTAGATTTAAAAATGCAGAGGTGCTATTGCACTGTTCTTCCATTCCTGCACATTCAAGCCTTCTGTTTTGTTCTCTTTGTCTGTGAGAGAAGTTGTTTTCTTTTTAGAAAGCTGAGAATGTTTTATGTATACTATACTGAAACCTCCTGTTTTTTGTTTTTTTTTTTGTTTGTTTTTTTTGTTTGTTTTAGAGAAAAAATTCAAAATGTAACCATAAATCAAGTCATACAGAATGCTCATTGTGATTACAGAATCTGAGAAGTAAGGTATTGAAACAAGTTAGGACACTAGAACATAAGTTGAAATAGATCTTTCATCACAATTTTTGTCTATTTTTACTGGAAAAATATTTTGGTAGGGAATTTGGTAGAAAAATATCCATTGTGGAAAAGGAGGGGGCAGAGAGGGAGAGGAAAAAAAAAAGTTTGAATTTTCTTCACTCAACTGCCTCTTCTATCCCTCTGTAAGCCAAATGCCTGTACAAGGTAATCATGTAACCATTGTGGAAAAGGAGGGGGCAGAGAGTGAGAGGAAAAAAAAAACAGCTTTGAATTTTCTTCACTCAGCTCCCTCTTCTATCCCTCTGTAAGCTAAATGCCTGTACAAGGTAATCATGTAGCTCTCTGAACTTTGGTATCAGTAGATTTAAAAATGCAGAGGTGCTATTGCACTGTTCTTCCATTCCTGCACATTCAAGCCTTCTGTTTTATTCTCTTTGTCTGTGAGAGAAGTTGTTTTCTTTTTAGAAAGCTGAGAATGTTTTATGTATACTATACTGAAACCTCCTGTTTTTTGTTTTTTTTTTTGTTTGTTTTTTTTGTTTGTTTTAGAGAAAAAATTCAAAATGTAACCATAAATCAAGTCATACAGAATGCTCATTGTGATTACAGAATCTGAGAAGTAAGGTATTGAAACAAGTTAGGACACTAGAACATAAGTTGAAATAGATCTTTCATCACAATTTTTGTCTATTTTTACTGGAAAAATATTTTGGTAGGGAATTTGGTAGAAAAATATTATGCTAGAGAATTTGTAACCACTTCTGGTTACTTGTGCTTCCTCAGAAAGGAACAAGTGCAGCAGAAATAAATTTCCTAATACTGTGTACACTGTAAAAGCCTAAAATGTCACTGCTAAATTGGTTTCCTGAATGCTATTCAGAAATATTTACCTTGCTGATGGCGACCTATGTTCATGCATTCAACAAATGAACACCTTTATTTGCATATTTCTAACAGCTATGATCTTCACACTGCTTAATAATTTTGAACTTTGTGACTTATAGTTTGCAATAATTTCCTGAAAGTAGACAAAATAAGCATTTCAAGGATCATAGATTTATTCTATACAGTGGAGTAAGGTTTTCTCAGCTTGGAGTAATTTGTATAAACAAATCCAACCAGGCTGCATTGAACCACTATTTAAAGCACTGGTGAAAGATTTCCTGTGCAGTATATCCCTCAGTTCCTTTTAAAAAGGACTTTATTGCATTAGCTGCTTAATTAATCGCACTAACGACATTGTCCAGCATTTTAAGCTTAGCGACAGAAGATTAGGTTGTAAATCTATTCTTTTAAAAATTTGTTGAGATATCTCAAGATAGCGTCTCTTGACGCTATATGAGCAGCTATAAATATCTGTTGGAGGCGATAATGTATGCACTCCACTGACAACGGTGGTTCTGGGAACTTTTTGCACTAAATGCAGATTTGCTGTTTCCTGGTTATATCATTATTATATAGGGTAGAAGTACTTTTTGTTAGAACGTAGATTCATGGAAACATGAAAAAGAACCCTGCAAATCAAATTGGAAATATCTGAAAAGGCAAGTAGTGTGTCATATGTTGTGCCAAAAACAGAATATCCTCTGCTAGTGGTGTTGAACGTTTTGTCATTTCCAATACTGGGCCATAACTCATTGCTGTTAGGACTGAAAAGAGACTCCCTGCACAGAGCACTAATTTATCAAGGTTTATTATTGCAATAAGGATAACCTTATATATATGATTTCAATATGCCATCTTATTTTCATAACTAATTCAAGAAAAAAAAAAAAGGAGGCCTAAATTTTGAGTTCAGTCCTTTGCAGTTAATGAACACTATGAAAAAAAATATATATCTTTAGTTGGTTTTATGCATATCTGACTTGGAGGCAAAAACCTGCAAGCCAAAGTTTAAATAAAACTTGGTTTGTTACTCAGTTTTATTCAGTCCAGACGTGGAGTTTAAAATACTGGGGAGGGGGGGAGTGGAATATCTCATCAAAATAGGAGCTGCTGGGGTGTGAGTACTCTTGAAAAACTGAGTGTTTTATTGAGCTGGCTACACAAGATGGGAGGCCTAAAAGATTTATTTTGCTTGTTGGAAGGGAGATGTAAAGGTGAGGCCAAGAAGACTAAAAACAGGCTGATCTCAAGACTGAGGGAGATTGAGCGAACCATTTAGAAAAATGTTGAATAGCTATTAAGAGTGTTTCATGTTCTAGTGTTAAATCATAATACAACCTGCTTGAAAATTGTAGGGGTTGGTATAGAGGTAAGGATACAGCCACAGATCTGCATCACTGGGAGTAGAAAATTTCTCTAATAAATGCCAAGCAGAGTACGTATTCCAGATTCTGTTCTGGTGCCTACACGAAGCAATGTGTACTGGCAATTTAACAAATTGTGTGCTAAATAATTTAAATAAATAGCTTGTTACGAATTGCATAAAGAATGTGGGAGTGTATATGTGTAGCTATAAAAATAATCTGCGAGTCATGAGAAGCTTCTAACGGCATCTAGAAAATGATGATGATGATGCAGAAGAAAACAACTTTCCATACGGTGTTTTCTTACTGGCTGAAAACATTGGCTTTCATGATGAGTAAGGTTTTCCCCATTTTTTGTGCTACCCTTATGCCACCAGGATAAAAGTAGTATCATTAGTGGTCTCTAGTAAGTAACTAAACATTAGGGAAGCTGGTATTAGTGTACCAAGATTGTCTGGTCACCTGCTGTTAGAACAGATGACATTTTCCTATTTAATAGCTGAGAGAAAAATGAAAACAACAATATATAAGGTTATCCTAGGACATCATTTCTAATTTGTGGAAGGCAAGAAAAAATGCATGGAGTTAAATTTTGTTGCTGTGTCATCTTTGAAAATACAATGATGAAAGTTATACGTAATTCTGAAGGTAATGATATGAAAGTTTGACGCTCCTTATATTTTGTAGAATTTAATAAGATTTGAGATGTGTTCCCTGAAACGATTGAGATTAGGTTTTATTTTCACGTTCTGCTCTGTTTTTTTTTTATCATTTCAGTGAGTATTGAGTTAAATTTTCAAGGGTGAACCTAAATAGTAATTTTCTTTTTCTTCTTTGCCATATTGATTCATTTAACCTTCTTTGTCTTATTCAAAGGTTTTTGTTTCAGTACCTTACCCCCTTGCCAGGAAGAACTTCCCTGAAATCCCATAGATTAGTGGCTAGTTTTGTTATACAACTTTCAGTGTGATATTTTTAATGACCTTAAGTAGACCCTTATACAATGTTAGTGCCCGTTCATTTTGTTTCTGTTTTCGTGTATGATTTTTTTCTTTCATTGTGGAGTTTCCTTCTATGGAGTTTCTTCATTGTGGAGCTCCTCCAAAACTCCTTCTCATTCTGTGTAGCTAAAGCATCTTTTTTTTAGTTTAATTGTGATATGTTTTATTAGTGCCGGGTGTTTGTGTGTGAAACAGAAAACCTGAAGTGTTGCTGGTACATTCCAATGTCCTGTTCATAGCATTAATACTGTTTTGGATGATGTTCTAGCTGTGTATTTCGCAATATGACCATGCTGAGTATCAGGCATAAGGAAGCTGGACGCCTCAGCAGAATGCCTTTCTTTCAGTGTCTTCTCTGGAAGATGTGTGTTTTGTATGGTCAAGTAGAGCATGTAGAATTTTCTTCTAATTTTTGATCTGTCGCAAAGTGTAGAGTTGCCTGGTGTTTGAGTCAGAAATTTCAGGCTATTCGTCATGTCAGCGCACACCAAGGGCCTTCAGCTGAACTAACCCAGGGGTCAATCATGTTAATGTGGAAGAGATCCATGATGGTTATTTTCTGTCACTCCAACACCTATATCAAAAACACTTTTTTCTGTTCATGTCAAACGCTATGAAGAAAAAAAAATGTGTTAGAGCAATGCCATAGTTAAAAATCCATGTAATTACTATAACGTGGATCTTATTAAGCTTTTGCAACCTGAAAAACAAAAACAGCAACCAAAAAAACCCAAAAACCACTTGTAAGATGTATGCAAAACTTGTTCTGCTTTTTGTATAGATAGTACCAGTATCCCAAGACTTTGCTTTTCCAATTAAGTTCATGTGAGTGGAAGGTCATTTAAATTCCAATCTGAAGACTGTATTTCTTTCTACTTGTTGGGGCACGACCACATTACATATAGCTCTTTTAAGTCGACATGAAATATTTCTGCTACTTCCTTCTGTACATTGTTGATCAAGCAGGTCTTATTTGCAATATAAAGCTATAACTTATATCAAGCAAGGTAAAGACCTTTACTGCCTGGTGACCTTTAGTTGTTACTAGCTTGATTAGAAAAGCAAGGTTGCAGGCGGCTGCTACAACACTTACAGAACAGGGACCTCTAGTTTTATTCCCATCTTCTAAATGGCTTTTATTTGTTTACTATTATCTTATTTATAGTAAATACATTAATTGTTCTGTAGATGTGATGTTAGTGTTACATATGCTTCTATTTACAATATTTAACCAAGAGGCATTTTTCCCCAGTAACTATAAATCAATTTAAATGTTATCGGAAAATAGTTGGTGCTTTTATGCTTCATTTATGAAATGTCACACTGAGCGAGTTTGGTGAATGATAATTATGAGATGCTTCATAACTTCTATTTTGTAATTGTCAGTGTTTATTTTATTATTTTTATTTACTCTGGATAATGGGATAGATACTTTGGAATGAATTGGCACTGAAGATTAGA
The DNA here is from genome assembly GCF_000705375.1 of Tinamus guttatus. Next base: position 152,894 of record NW_010580573.1, on the reverse strand, counting down.
ACATTGTCTAAAGACATGACACATTTCTACAATTAAAAGAGAGAAAATAGGCAAACAGATTAAAAGATTATAACAGCTGTGCAACAGTAAGAACATGATAAGCAGTGCTTTGTTTGAGAAAAATACAATGAGGAAAAGAAAGGCAAATACACATCCTTAGTCTGGAATTGAAAAATGTGGCCTCTTATCCTTAAAATTAATAAATAAGGTGAAAAAGGTCTTGCCAGGAAATAAGAATTCATATTTTGATTTAAAGATTTTTAGCTATTGAACCTTCTTTATTAAAAAAAAAAAAGTACAGAAAAGAGCTAGTGGTCTTTTGCACAGTTATGTAAAGTTTCTTATATGACATTTTTTACATGACTGTACTGTAATATATTTTTGTGCTTTTTAATTTGAATTTAATTAAAAAATAAAAATATGAGGATCTTAACTCTTCTGCATCTCTGACTTGGTATTTTTAGATAGAGAGCAAGTTAGGGAGGAAAAAAAAATAAATGCTGACATGTATTTCTGAAACATGAGGCTTCTGAAAGATACGTTTCTAATCTCAACAGTTTTTATGATACTGAAGTTGTGTGTGTGTGTAGGTTTTTTTTTTTTTTTTTTTGAGAGTGGGTGTTTTTCACTACAAATGACTAGTATTTTACCACTGTGTTATACCTAGAACTAGTTAAAATTTTCCTTCTTTTATGCATTTATTTTTCTAAATCCAGATGTTTCATAGAAATGAAACATTTATATTAGTGATTACTTAATGGTTCAATTGGGCAAAAGTGAAACTATGTCTCTTTAATACTGAATCTCCTGTGACTTTGATATTGTAAAAAATAAAATGCTTTTGATCATTGGGTTATGTAAGCTTATTTTCTCTAAATTCTGCTGCATGTTACTGAGTTACAAAACTAACAATTGCCTTCAATATTTTGTTTAGGGAGTAAAACAAAAAGAGACGACAATTAAAGCAAGCTGGAGGGTAGGTGACTCATGGCAAAGTGTGAGTAAAAATTTGTTTAATTTTTGTCTAATATTCATCTTTGAGCATGTAATGTGTGAAAGAAAAAGGTGAGTTTGTTCATTATCATAATATAAGAAATGTGTTTTCAGCTATTCTTCGAAAAAAATCTTTGATTTCATTTCCACAAATCTAATCTTCTGCATTAATTTTTTACCATGGGAGGAGAATACAAAGCTGGAGATGTGGAAGGGATCGTAGGGAGAAGGCGTGATCCAAGCTGCGGTCTTCGCAGCATATTTCTGCAGAATTCATTTCTGAATACGGCAAAATGTGGTTGAAATATTGTGTTTATCTAGTCAAGAGTAAAGAATATTACAGGATTCAAGCTATATCCTGGTGGAAAAAAATTATCTGTGAAGGAATGAGTGGGAAAAGTCGCGATATCTGTACCATGGCTCTACCCAGTTTGGATTTGAGGCTTTAGGAAGTCCCAGGCATCGATCCTGCCAAGATATGGACTACAAGTACGGTAATAATTTCAGAACACTAATGAAAGAAGACAGCATGACTGAGGTGGCAATACAGTAATCATGTTATTCTGAGGTGACAACTATATATTCGCAAGGAGAGCATGACAAGACAGAGATAGCGGAGACTGAAATGGATGTGTGAATCAACATCCAGAGATGGTGATTCAAGTTTGTTTGCAAATTAAATTATTCAGAGAAAAGATTTAGAAAAGATGTCAAACACTGCAGAGCATTTGCAAAGAGTTAGAGACAAATGAGGTGAATATAGTCTCTGTGATCAGAAAACTAAGAATTCCCTCATCCTGGGAAAGTTTGCTATCAAAAATGTATTTTTTTTCATTTTAATAGTATTTCATAATACTAAACAGAAGGTGAGTGGAAACAGGGTGAAGGTTGAAAGAGGATAAGCGTTTTAGATATGTGTGAGATACCCTTCTGGACAATACAAATGCAATATTTCTTGTACACTACTTTAAAGGAGATTTTTTTTATTTTGCAAATACTGCAAATCATACTCCAAAGGACAAAATATATGTGTTGAGAAATACAAGTAAAAAAAATGTATTATCAATGGTGAGGTTCCATTCTCGGTGCAGCAGGATGAATGTTACCAGAGTACATGTGCAATACATCGTGATTGAGGGTTGCTTCTAGGAGGGCAGTGTTATGCAGTAGGAAGGATGATGTACACTCTTCATTAATTCAGATTTACTGCACTTAGTTTGCAGCTGCATTGTTTCCCTTTCGGTACTTTACAAAGGATATTGCAAGGGATATTGAAATACCTTAGGTGATTGAGATGTGTTTTCAGGCCATAAAATTATAGAGGTAATAGATAACACACAAGTAGAAAGCACTTACCATAAAATGATAGTTTATTATTGTTTTTAGCCAGATAGGAGGTCTAATGTATAATTTATGAGACTCTTGTCAGACTGATTTGACTGCACAGTCCTGATATGAAACTTGGCTGAATTCTGCCTCATGTTCACCATTTAACTCTTCAGGAATAATTGTTGAGTCTGCACTCAGCATTCCTAAGCTTTTCATCAAGTTCTATCTCTGTAGCATGGTGGAACAATTTTGGTGTTCCTGTTTTCAGCCACTCCATTGTCCGAAAGGATTTCTAGTTCGAATGGGTGATTAACATTCAAAATCAGCCCTCTTCTGGAAATAAGCCTTTTTGCAGATGGGGGATTGTTTCTCAGCGTGTGGTATTCTGTTACATGATCATGGTCATGGTGACAGCTTTATCACAACCAGAGTTTGTAGTTGTACTTGCACACCCAAATTACCACCTGTGTCACATGGTTACTCACCTGGGTAGAATGAGTTTTGCCTTTGCAAAGCACCGAGTTTGCTGAGCCAGATGACAACCACCTAGCTGCATAACCTCTGTGCTAGCTGGTCAGGTTAGTTTACTAGAATGTATGATTTATTCAGAACAGCAAATCCTGCTCTATTACTTTCCTTGGTTATACTCGCACCAACAGGATTCCCTTGTGCCTGTTAGTGCGGTGGTATTTCCTTTCCAGGTGCATAACTATGGGAGTGCTCCGGACCAGATTTCTCCCCTTTCCTTGGGCAGGTGTTTCTCAACGGTGCTGCACAGCCAGCCACCTAAGGAAGCTATTAGCACAGGCCGTGGTGCAGGGGGACTCGAGATTAAAAGTTGCTTTCAATTTTCTAGTCACTGGGAGGGCTGCTTGCAAGAGTGCAGCTTCCTGAGGCAAGTGGCACCTCCAGGAACTGTAAATAACAGAAAAAGTGTCTGATCTGACTGAGAGCTGAACTTTTGCCTTCCTTGGTTAGCATGCAAAGCATATTAATATGCTGAAGATGGTGATTGTGATTCCCTTCACAAATATATTTGCAGCTGCTGCTTAACACAGTGCAAGTGTGTGCTACATAGGGATGGCTGGCTGGAGACTGTCTGGCATGATATGCAAACTGTGATATGCTTTAATTTAGCCATCTCCCAAATATAAAGAAAATTTACATCAAGGAGCTACCAATTATATATATATACATACTATATATATATAAACCTTCAAATTCTTTCTGTTCTGTGACTTCTATGTAATCCTTACATTCACACTTTGCATTTTCAAGTCCTTTTTCAAAGTAGGACTTAATAATTCCTTTGCAGTTCAGACCTATCAAATCCTGAGTATGATTTGTGTAATCTACTAAAGTTCTTTCTAGTTGTTTTAAAATCCTCATCCAAGCACAGTTGACCCTGGTAAAATATGTAATAACTCACATTTTGTGGCTAACCAGGACAGAATTATAATAATGCCAGAGTCTATTAAAGTAAAGGGCTATGCTTTTATTACTTAAAGGTCACTGATGTTCTCTGCTTTGACATCTGTGTCACTCTATTGTGTTTTCAATCTTTAGATATTTGTATGAACAGATATTGGTGCATTATGTATAAAAAATTCATCAGGAATATTAGCGAAAGAACATCAGAAAATAATTCAAGTTTAAAGGCTTCATAATACCCTAACTTTTTATCACCATCTTTCTTCAATTTGTCGTTTTTTCCTTCAGCCGTGCTTATCCTGTTCCTCAGTTTTGCCAGACAAGATGGTAGTAACCCGAGGCAATTTTGCTAAAATAACTTGTCAGCCACTCATTATTTGATTTTTAATATCTTAATAAATTAAATGCTTGAGAAGGCAGTAGGCTAAGGAGTTGAATCCCTGCATTTACTCAAAGGGCGGCCTCAGAAGAACTGTAGCTCAGTGCGGGTGTTGCCCCGCCGTGTGTCGCTCGACACCGGTTGGTCGGCGTGTGACACGGCTGCATTTTGCTTCTGAACTGCAGGACTCTGCTAGGCCTGTGAAAGGGCTGAAGGAAGGTGTCCAGCTTTGCCACGGGACATTCCTTATCCTATCTTATGGGAGATCACCCATCCCAACTATGAAAGAGGGAATTAATGAGAGAGAGGAGAACAGAAGGAAGCGTATGAGAATGAGTCTGAGATAGCTGATGGGGTCCGAGGGGTTTGCTAAAAGCTGAGGTTTGTGAGCTGCTTGGCTCATACTGCGTGGCAGATATACTCCATGCACTGCCAGGAGGATGGATGAAGTGGTGACACATTTGGGGAATCCCTCCCGATCCAACCGAAAATGCCATTGCAAGTTTCCCTTCAGTGGGGAACCCCATCACCATCCTGACAGCAACTGGCCACTGTGTTTGAGATCCAATTTCCCAGGTATGCAGCATCTTACCTCGGGACCCTCCTGACACCCTGTCCTCTCCGGTGGAGAAAGGAGCTCTGCTGCTTTGGTCTGTTCCCAGCTGCAAGCTGCTGAGTGTATCACATCTCCCTCCCTCCCTCTGGATTAAGCCTGGGAGATTTCCTTCATGTTGAAGAGCAAAGAATACCTTTCACAGAGGATACTTCACAGCCTTGAAAGCATGATGCCTGTTCCACTGCACACTGCTTTCCGACGTGCTTTTTTTTTGTCTCCAGGATTGCTTTGACTGGAAAAGTATCTTATTATTTTCACCAGACTTTGAAAATATGCATTTCAAGTAATTTTCACAGATCTCATTGACATTATTCTCAGCATAGCTTACTGTGCAGTGCTTTCACAAATGACATACTGCCATCAGTAATGAATATGATAATCTTACCAATTCAAAGTGAATAAATATTCCAACCTTTGAAGCTCTCTTTATAAAATAATAAGTGACAGCTAGTCAGCTGATTTAAACAGAAGATACATTTCATCCCACATTATCTTGTGATAGATAACTGACCATTATACCTGCTTGTTCTCATTCGTGATTATTAGCAGCTTAGACATAGTTCTTGTAATATATCTCTATAAATAACTTCAAGCTAAGAAGTTTGTTTCTTCTATAAATTAATCTGTCCAAAAGAGATAGCTCATTTCTCCATAACTACAATCTGTCCCCTCTAGGGGCAATTTATCCTTGCAGCAGCTAACCTTTAAGCATTATTTCTTTTAGAAACCTGTATTAATCATCTTTGCCAGTTTCCTTCTCAGTCTTTTTCTCCCTCTAAGCATCTGTCACAATCAGAACACCCACCAAGCTTACCTAATGTTTGTGCTTTTTTTATTATTTATTTTTTAATGGGGGCAGGGAGGAAGAGGGGTTATTGGGTACATCATGTTTTATTAAAACTTAATGGTTGAAACACTGATCATAAGTAATTGCACACTAAAAACTCAAACATAACCTTATCTGTAGAGTAGTAGATGGCAGTTTCATAAAGTCCATCATATGGAGGATATAGATACACATAGGTAATCACTGTTGGACCTACTCTTGGAGCAGGAGGGAAGTAACCTTCTTAGCAAGGATTCCTTCCAAGTCTCCCGTATGTCAGTTGTTAATCTTCAGTGCCAATGATAAGAGTAAAAGAAATCTGCAGGTTTGGATGGACTCTGAGAGGGAGGATTGGCTTATCTGCCTTCCTCTACCTGGACAAAGTTATAAGGGACTTAACAGAGGTGGGAGATGCACGGCAAGGGAGCAGGTATCCAGCCCGTGCAAAGCTGATGTCCTCACTGAGCAGACGTCCCAGAGGGGAGAACCTGTTTGAGAGACGCCTGGAACTCCCTCTACACCCAACAGTTGAGATGTGCCTTGGTGAATATAGTGGTACCCTTTACCTATAGCTCTCGCTGACAGAGCAGCTGCAGTTCATGTGCTCAATGCAAGTCCTTTGCGGACTGTTTTAAACAATACTGAGCTAGATGTTTGCTAGCACATAATTTCTTTTTTATTGTTGCAGAAATTAAATCAAGTAGTGGTTTTGTGGCTTCAGGCAGTATGAATGATTCATGCATTCTATTTTTAATATGCCATCTCAATGGGATTAATGGGAACTCTACTTTCATGTGTTGGAGTTATAAAACTGTATTTTCTTTTGCTTTCATCACTATGGGCGTTGTTGTGAAGAAGAGAACTTGTGAAAATTCAAGCAAGTGTCATTGTGAAAATGCTTTTTCTAGTGTTTCATGAATTGATTTCATTACGTTTTATTCTCATGATAGTGGTAATGAATGACAAAGAAAAATTCCTGTGACAAGTCTATGTTATAATTTGATGAGAAAGAAAATATTGCAGTGCTGCATCTTGGTATTTACCCTTTAGCTTGGAAAACTTTTCTGTAGAAGGGAAATCAGCAGCGTTAGGTGGATTGGCTGTTGTAGGACTGCTAGCTTACTAACCACCCTATTTGCAAATGGCTTCCAAATTTAGTTTTTTTTTTTTAAAGTAGTGAGGCTTTTTAAATTTGAAATTACTGACTTCAGAGGTATCTGCAGAGTAGGTTTTTTTTTTTTTTTTTGTACAATTGTAATGAGCAGAGAAATAAGCAGAAGTAGAGCTCTGAGAGATTTTAAGAGGTCATGCTATTAATGCTCCCACTCTAATCTGCCATCAGGTATACCTAATATCATATCAAAGCAGTAATGGCTGAGTCTGTCTATGAAAGCCTTCAGTGTAGGAGATTATACAGCCTTTCTGCACTACATATTCCCACTTATCTCTCTACACATGCAGAAGGCCTTTCCTAATGTCTGTCCTGTACCTTTCTTGCTGCAATTCAAACCTCATTATTTTTGCCTGCGGTAGAGATTTCATTATCCCATTCTGCTTTGCTGAAAGGATATTTGAATGCTGTTATCCTGTGTCTCCTCAATCTTCTTTTCACTAGGCTATAAAATGATGATACCTAATAATACTTCTTCGTACATCTTACTCTATAATAGAGAATTTGTTCCATGATTACACAAGCTACCAGCTCTGCAACCTGCAATGTCCCTCAGAGTGATTTGTGTTCCTCATCAATAGCATCAGTTGATAGATGTTAGGCTTAGTGTATGGTTCCCACTATGCTGTTTTTTCCTCTTATTTTTCCTCCTGCTGTTATTTTTCTACTGACATTATAACTGTATGAAGGGCACTTCTTCAGTCTCTTATTTATGGTATGACCTGTTCTCTCATTTGATTTTACTCTTTGCTGCATATTCTGTACTGTTTAATCTAATGTGTGAAGCTGTTCTCCTAAAATGACTTCTTAGACTTCATTATCTGAGATGAAGTATTTTCATTCCTTCTTGGCTAAATTTGCATTCTGACAGGTTCCTTCCTTCTGCTGCAACATACTGCACGTGTGCTGCTTGTGGCCCATACTTCATAGTAGAAAATTGCTTTGCTATTTTTCTTTAATTCTCTTGCTCTCCTGCTCCTCCTCTGAAACTCTTCTAAAGTATCTGATTTTGTTATCCTTTTCAAAACGATTCTTTTCTTCCAGAAATGTTTTGCCTAATCACAAAATCAGCATGTTTTTCTTGTTCTGGATTAAGTCATTGGTTATGAGTGGTGGAGTTTTTTGTTTGGTTGTTGGTGGTGGTTGTTGGTTTGCTTGCTTATTTGTTCGTTTTTAGCAGAGAGAGTCCATCATTCATTCAGATATGACTTCTTAGCAGGAAGTAGAATTTCATATAAGTTCATTACAGCTGAAATTTATCATTGATTGGGAGTTTGTCTAGAATCCCCATGCAGAAAAGCAGCATTCTTCCTTCCAGTTGGCTGATAATAGAGCAGTGTCTGAGAATAGCTCCCTATTTTTCTTTTTGTCATGATAGTTGTTATGGTTTCTGACTTCTGAGAGAATGAAAGGTAGAAATGCCATGGTTTTGAAATGAATCCACTCTGAATTAGTATTATATTGCCATGTCTGTTTAAAAGAAAAAAAAAAAACACAGAACATTATTTGTGTATTGGTTTTGGATGACCTGAAAATACTGTTTTTATCTTTCTGTCTCTGATAGAATAGTCATTTTGGAAGAGATATTGGTATAATCTACCCAATGTGCAGACCCATCCGATACCTCTCATTTCTGGCTTTGAAAGGGTAATGACACAGAAGTGCTTATAAATCTTGTGTTGATTTAAGAAATTTATCTTCTGCCTGTTAGGTGGATTTATTTTGGCATTTTAATTATCTACTTGTTATTTCTAGACTTACATGTTGTTTTGTATAGAGACTTAAAACTAGATGTGTCTATAGTTGAGACCATACTAACTGGCATACTTTAGCAGTAAATAGATTCCAACGTCATGTTTTATGCATCACATATATCATTTTGCTTATGATTCAAAACACACAAAACACGTTTCCAGGGTTTCATGGACTGTAAATAAATGTAAAACAAGCTCCTTGCACAAAAGTGCTACAAAGTAATCAGCACCAGGAAGGCTAAGAAGCTGAATGGTACTTGGAAGACTATAATTAATATTAATCTCTTGCTTGCCAGAACAAGTGATTAAAGTACTCCAACTCTTTTACTCAAAATGCAAATTCAGCTGAATGGCAACACCGTGTGATAAACACACTCCTATATAGCAGTTGCTGGTTGAATTTGAGATATCCGCTGTTGCAAGAGGCGCAGACTTCCACAGTTAAAGGTTTCAGCTTCTCTTTAAAAACTGTCAACGTTCTGCTTCCCTTCATTGTAGGAAAGTACTGAGTTTTTCGTTATTTTTTCATGAATTGGCTCGGATAAGTAAAAGACTGATCTTCAGTGCTGTTCTGACCAACATGTTGTTTTTATGCCCCAAACTCCTGGTAAATACAATTGGGCAGCTATTCTAACAGCTACCGAGAACTGCGTGTTCCAGCCTTCCCCTGCTCTTGGCATTTCTCAAATCCCTTTCCAACCTCATCTTATGTGGCAAAAAGCTACTTCCCACCAGTGACTGTCGTTCACTTGCTCTTTTGATGGCTTCCATCTATCCTTCTTGCATCCAGAGCCAGAAGGAAATCCAGACTTGCTCTGCTTTTTGTCTGTTGAGGAGAGTTCATCCTAATTATTGAGATTGACCTAAAATAGCTGAAACTCGGGACTTTTTGAAGTCAAGATTGACACGTAACCTTGGTCATTTTTAGTTAAAGGTTTCTTGAGAACCTTTTGCTTCCTCAGTACTCGAGCTTCTTATTTTGCCAGGTGATTTCCTTCTAATTTCAAACGAGGAATCATCTGAGACAAAGATGGGATCACTTTACCCATTGTGATCCTCGTTCAAATCCTGCTCAAAGTATGGATGAACTTCTGGAGTAGTTCTGTGGTTTTATTTTTTATTTTCATATTATTTCATTTTTAATTCTGAGAGTGGCATAAAGATAAAATCCATTTCAGTTAACTAAAATATACTGTGTATTTTAATACAGTATCTATTTTTTCATACTGACCAATAAGGTTTAATTATTTGTGAGGAAAATATTCTAGGTGGTATTAGAAGATAACACCTGTCTACTTTGTGTCTTTTTTGTGTGTCAGCATGGCAACATATATAACAGCATTCATTTTGCTTCTAAGGTACCTCAGAAACCATGTCCTAGAAACTTTTAATATTCTTGACAGCTTTTCAGTTTTATTACTTTTTTTTTTAAGCTGCATCCTTGAATTTTCTTCTCTGGCTGTAGGCCTTTAGATCTTCTTCTAGCAATTTTGGCCAAGGCATTAGCCTTAGATTTGACTGACGGTGAAGTACATGTCAGTGAAATGCAGTGTCAAAACTGTTCTAATATTGTCAATCTATCTTAACAGAAAACTTTTCCAGCACTCTAGAGAGCCAGGAAGACAGGGCATATGCTCTATATTTGTAATTTATTCATTTTACTCTCAGAGCAATATTTATATGGAAAGGATAGAATTATCAAAAGTAACTAACTTTGACTTACGTCTGTAATTTTTGTGGTTGGTGGCAGTGTCTCCTGTGCTGTCTCCAGAAGCCTTCTGGACTCAGCTTGCTCTACTGGAGTCATGTTAGGTTTTTCCATGGTCTACATGTATAATCCTTGAAAATGACACTTTCTCAAACCTGTTTTGACCTCATGCACATTTGTTCATCCCATTATTGATGGCTTATATATGTGAGACTCAGTGGCATATCTGTGTCAGGCAGCTCTACTCATACACTTTGAAGCCTGTAGCAAAAATACCAGTTAAAATTTTAAATGCATATGAGAAGAGCTTTTGAATAGGTGTCAGCTGTAAAAAGATATTCCCTTTTGTATCATTTATGGTTTTGAGAGGACCTGGGTGGTGGTGTGGTTGATTTGGACCCAAGCCTGCAATGTGAGGGCCTTTTGAGGATGTGCCTTTACCCTTTGGTTAAGCTTTCAGTTGTCTAACGTGTAAGTGGTAAGTTCTCTTGCCCACAGAAAGTTTTTGTTATACATTCTCACTTTTTTATTGTTTTTGACAAGTCTGTTTGAATCTTCTTTATTACAAAAGCTATTATTTTATTATTGTAGCTTACAATTAATAAAAGTTCTATTTATCATATTTATTTATTCATGCATTTTTATAGCAATCACTAGGAAAAAGCCTAAGGAAATGTAGCTTAAATCTTACAATATACATGAAATGTGTGTGTGTATATACATATATATGTAGGTATTCAGTTCATGTATAAATCAAGGTGTAAAATGACCACTCTGTTTTCAGCATATGCATTTATTGTATATTTGATATTAGAGAGCCTTTTCTTCTCAAACCCTCTTGGGTAATGTCAGTGCATTTTTAGAGCACTCTTAGATATTAAAAGAGGATTCCCTTTAAAGCACCTCCCTATTCTGAATATTTTTATCAATCCCATACAACAGTATGAACAGTTTAATTTTGGCTAGAGAGAGAATTCTTCACTGGGAATTTTGTGTAATATAATATTTGGACATGAAAAACACAAACAGAGTTTATTTTGCATATCTGAACTAAGACAGACTGGATTTGATATGATCATTTATTATTTAATAATATTCTCTTTTGGATTTTGCCAAGGCCTAAGATTAACTGACCATCTGTCTAATTTACTACAAACCAATATCTGCTGCTTATTATTGGTACTTTATTTTGTGGCAGAAAATGAGAAAATGTGGTCTTCTATTGTGATTTATTCAGTGACATTCACCGAAAAGTAGCAATCAGAGATTTTAAGGATACTTAAATAGCAGAACAGTATCATGAAAAGCATACCACTTGGCCAGATTTGTTCTCAATAGCTCAAACTTTGAGGTACTTCCAGCAGGAAGATGGTGTGTCACTGGGCACGAAATCAGAATATTGGTGTGAGTGATCTTGTGTATGCCCAGTACACTGATAATATGAAAAATTTTACCCTCTCGTGTAAGTACTGTAGACTTACATCTACTTTTACAATATGCTATCATGAGGACTTCCTCCTTTTGGGTGCTTGGGAACAGAAGGACAACTGGAGATCATCTACTCTATGTGCTGCTCTATCTACTCTCTGTTTCATTTCCTCAAACAGCCAAGTTCTTCACACTTTTCTAAGCTTCCCAGCAATGTTACCATGACATGAATACATGGGAGAACAGACGCATTGTAGGAGAATAATCCATTAGAATTTTACCACTATGTGTGTGACCACTTCCCTGACATCCTTCTCCTCATTATTCTCATTCAATTTCTGTAGCTGATTTAGTTAAGCTTGGAATGTCTATATGGCAATCTTCATTGTAAATTTTATTCATTTAAGATCATGATCTTATGTCCAACAAACAGTTTACATAGCCACTGCCAGTGGCTGGTCCTTGGTCCCTCTCTTGTCCTTTACATACTGACATTGCAAGAATGTTTGCAAGAAATATTTATGTAACAGAAACATATCATACAGCCCCTGGGAATTGCTGATGCACTACAAGTTGGGATTTTTCTACTCCTGTTGTGTTTTCAGGTCCATTAGCTGCCTTGCTGCTCTCGCCCTCTGTTATTTTTTGTATACAAATGATGAACACCAGTTGTTTTCATATATTGTTTAGTCTCAAGTTAAGAATGTGTATATTAGACAGGTTGTTTTATATGTACCTTAGTTCATCTTGCAATTAGTGTTTATGAAAATCATCCTTTAAAGGATTTTCATTTTTCCAAAGAGTTCATTTGATAGCTATATTGTTCATTGATTTTAATTTTACAAGATACACAGTTAAGTTGCCAAATATTTATGCTTGGGGAACAAGTATATTTTTCTTTAAAGCTTTACCCTCCTCAGTGAGGGTTATCCCCTTCACTAGGCTGTAGCAGCTGTCTGGTTTTGCCCTGTGCTTCCAAGTCAAGCCTGTTTGCCTCATTTTATGTTCTTTTTCAATCACAGCTCTCAAGTGGTGGATTTTTTTTTGTTTTCCTTATGTATAACAGGTGGAGACCATTTTGGCAAATCCAGCTGGCGCAGCTCCTGTTGTAACTAACCCTGCTGCTGTTTGGTGCTCAGCTGTGCCAGGGACAGGATGACAGGTTTGGGGAGAAGGGAGCTGCTGTGCTTATCTGTCTGCAGACTGAAAAATGGAGCATGGAGGGGTGGGGAGTTGTGTGTTGCTTTGCTTTTTTGTTTTTGTTTTGTTTTTGTTTCCTTTGGGGGCTGTTTGAAGACAATTTAACAAAACTGGAGGAACTGCAAGGCTTACTGAGGTAGAATGTTGGAGCTCTGTGCATACAGAAACGCATCTTCAGCTGTGCTTGCCTTCAGGTTGACAGCTAACCTGATGAAAGGTGATGGAAAAGAAGGGCAGAGAGGGTCTCTCTCTCCCATCTCTTTCCTTTTTCTCATATTTTCACTGGGAAAGAATTTCATCTGCTGGGCAATAGGGGTAACTATTGTGCATTGACAGAAGGTCATTATATGATATTGGAGCATTTTGTTTATTTTTGTATATAAGCTTTTATTATTTTCTTGTGCATGAATGAGAGAAGCACTTTTCTTGTAGAGTCAGGAGCATTTCCTAGGCCTTTCTATGCCTGCTGCAGAGAAGCACCATCCAGCAAGCGCAGTACCACAATAAAGTAGCCGTGTTACATTTCAGATGTCCCTGTGCATGTGCTGTGTAGATATAAGGACTAGCCCGGGGATCGCTGCCGTGTTTCAGCCTTGTGCTCTGAGCGTGTCAGAAAGGCCATTAAACTTCAAGTGCCTTAGATCTGTCAACTGCTGTTCTTCCTAGTTGTATACAAACTCACTTTATGGAGTTTATTGGTGTCATCAAAAATTGGTTGCTGAATTAAAGCTTATTCTGAACTTGGTTATATAATGTACTGTGTGCAAGTAACAAATCAACACACAGCATTAGAAAATCAAATACAATCAGGAAATGAAAAAAATCACATATGCCCTTGACAGAGGGGGGAGAAGGAAAAAAAAAAGTCTATTTTCATTTTTAAAACTGCTTTAAATCCAGAAATCCAATAAATGATAATTTTACTGCCAGGAAATGTTAAGATAGGGTGTTTTAATATTTAGCATACTTCAGTTTTTGTTTTTTGTAGCAGTCTTATTGCCTTGCTGAAATGGAATATGGACATTAATCTAGAAAACAGTAATTCAATAGGCTTGTATCCTTCTCTATTTAAAGTATGGAAGAATTAGAAATACCAAAGGAGAGAGAGAAGGAGGAGCGACATGCTGCAAGGGCATTCTCTAATGAATGGTTTAGAAGTAAAAGCTTCTCGGTTTGTTTGTCACCAATAACAACAGGTTTTGCAGCTATGTGTTTAGTTCATATTGTTTCAAAAGAATTTTCTAATTTAATGGCTAAGTTAGAAAGTCTCCGGTTAGGGAGTACAAATGTGTTTGCTTGATTTATTTAATTAATCGAGTACTAATTTAGACTCAGATCATGCCCATTTTTAAAAAAATATGAAGTCACATTAGAAGGCTTATGCACAGGATTGATGCACAATTTAATGAACTGTTCAAATACAGAAAAATATGCGAGTGGTAACTTTGCTGCTGCAGCAGCTTTCTTTTGCTTGGAATATTCTGTGCTTTCAATACTCCATATAGAAATCAATAAAGAAATTAATCAAATTATTGAAATTATCTTATTATAGAAATTATCCATATAGAAATTTATCATATGCAGTTTATTGTCCTCAGCTGAAATATGTATGCATTCTGATTAGCTGTAATTTAGTTCACAATTAGTGATCCAGTCAAACAAAGGAACAGCAAAGCCATTTATGCTCCCCTCCCACCATCAAGTGGAGGCTTGCGGAGGTTTTGTGATGGGAGTGAGAAATATTTTCTCTTTTCTTTGGCATTGTAATGATACTTTGCAGGTGTCCTGAGACTCTAATCATTTAAGCCTTGCACATGTGAACAGCCCCTTTGAAGTTAATTGAGTTGCACCAATTTACTCCAGCAGAGAATGAAATCATGTTTAGTGAATTTTAAATATAAACACATTACAATATGAAGTTCTACTTCAGCTCCTAGTAGTTGTTACACATGTTGTAGACTTTCTCAAAATACATCCAATTACATTTGTTTAAAACTGAAATCACCTTGTGAGGCATTGGTTAAGAAATGTATTAAAAACTACCTTTCCTCTCTCCCTAAAATTAGATATATATCTAAATAAGGAGAGGTGGAGGTTAGTAGCCCTAAGACTTTCTATTTACAATCAGATCTCCTGGCATCTGCCAGCCTGTTCCATTTACCAATGGCCAAAATGTTGCCTTTTCTTTTGCTTTTTAGAGCCTGTCCTGTGACTGCATGTATTCCCAACACTTTTATTGTTGTTAATGTTAAATAACATACATTTGTAACAACTGTTTCCCAAATAAGCTAGGAAAAGTGATATTTTCCAGAGCAAAGAATTGTAAGGCAAGGAATGACACTATAAACCCCTAGTATATATAAACCCATCAATAAGCAAAATGAAAGCATCAGAACTGTCAGAAAAAAAAAGAAAAAAAAAAGAATTTCATTTGCACAGATGCAATTGTAGATGTCTGTTTGGAGATGAGCAGAATTTGAATTGATTGAATGACTTTGCAGAGAAAACTTCATTACTCTGACAACTAGTTTAAAATTCAATTTGACTGAAATTAAATTTATGGTATGTAATGGGCCAGATCATATGAGATTTCAAGTCAGTAGGAACTGAGCATTCAGTATTACCCAGAGCTTAGCCCAAAGTCACCTTAACTCAATTTATATAACTTCTACCATTGGATGGTGGCACACGCTTATTAAAGATTGCCATTGTGTGATAACAATTTACATAGAAGGACTGATTTTTTTTTTCCTAATGACCATTAAAATGCAAATCTCATGCATGACACAATACTAAGTAAATAAATCTCCTTCTGGAAGTGGCAAAATATGAAAGTAATGCTGAGATGAGCATGAAGGTGTGGCAGGCAGGACACAGCACCAGGAGCAGGTAGGAAAAGGGCCTGGGCAGCGTGGGGGCAGCTCCAGGGGATGCTCCAGTCCTGAAGCTGCAGGTGGGTCCTTCCGGATCTGTGGTAAGTCCAGAGTCATTTGAGTACTGTCATGTCTATCTCCACAACAGACAGCTAATGAATCAAGGAATCACAGCCAAGAGTGTCAGTGTTAGATTCTGAGTGTAAGTATTAGCCTGAAATGAAGTTTCTGTTTATAAATTGTACTTGCATTTGTGGCAGCACTTGTTTCTTTTTGCCAAAAGGGTAAAGTTTGCTTACACTTTAAACAGTTCCAGAAGCCTACTCAAATGCTTTAGCTGTTTTAAGCCCCTTGCAGTCATTCTGGTGAAGTTTGCAAACCACTGACATTATAACTGTGAAGGGAGCAGGACTTGATAGAGCAGCAGCTTAACACGGAGGAGGGCAGGGGGTATTTCTTTGCTAAGCTAATGTAGCTCTGGAGCTGGAAATGCAGCTGGGCATCTGCTTTGGGAATAGTCTCCAGGGAGCAGAGTCTGCTGGCCTGTCCTTGGCATGCAGCAGGACGGCGGGAGACTGTCTGCATGATGTGGCTTTCCAGCGAGTCTGTACCAATCATTTCTGGCAAGCGTATTTGGGAAGGTCCCCCCCGGCAGTGTCTGCATCAGTAAATTGGAGCTGAGGAGCACTGGCATCTCTTCACTGAGATTGCCTAAATGTTTCAGAGTTAAATTCTTGAATGTTGTTCTCTTCTGCTTTCCTTAACTCTCTGCATGCTTTGCAGATTCTACTAGTGCACTTAACCAGTGACCACCGCCTGCAAGGGGTTAGAGTAGATGCAAGAAAAGCTTTCTCTTTCTTACACAGGAGAGTCCTTGCTTGAAAATTCCCGGGATGCACATCAAGTGCCCAGTGTCACACTGATGAAGCCAAGGACTAAACATCACTTTGCTTTTAGTGGGTTGGATCATTATACATTGTGGACTCTTGTGTTGTATCAGGTATATCTACATATTTGTGTTCAGTATTCTCAGACTGTTATGTTTACACATCTGTGCAAACGTCCATGACGTTAATGCTGACTTGGGAAATTATAGAGGCGTAGGCTATGCTTTGGGCTATAATGGCTTAAGCTGCAAAATAAAGACATAAAGGCTTCTTTTTCATATTATTAAATATGATTAGTGTTGTTAGTATAGAGTGTTTTTCATCTTTTATGTAATACTTGAAAAGAATCTGCAGAACAAAACCAGTAGCATTGTTAATTCAGCATAACAATAAGCCTCTAAAGCAAATGTTGAGTAATGCTTAGTAATGGCTTTTATAATAAAATTTTTAAGCTTTTAATTATATTTTTACTGTTTTTTAGTATTAACACATGTCCACTTAGGTGTTCTTCCTTGTGATACTATAGCTATGGCAGTCTACATACACATAATCCAAAATCCTTATTCTAGTTCTCGTTGAAGGCAATAGAAGGGTTCTGTTGGATCTTATGTGAAAGCAGATTAGTGGATGCTTGGCCTTTACTGATACAAATGGAGGGGCAAATTTGTGAATAATATTCCTCTCAAGTATGTGAGATCAAGAGAAATTTGTTAAAAATATCCAACAGTTGGTAGGAATGGAAACGTGTACAGCTTTTCTCCATTTATATGCAACCACCCCCTATGGTCAGGGAAAAAAAAAATAGGGACCACTTATTGATAGTTTTTCAAGGAAAAAAAAAGGCACCCCCTATGGTCAGGGAAAACAAAAAACAAACAAACAAACAAAAAAAACAAACAAAAAAAACATACACAAAGAGAGAAATTTCAGCTGGAAATCCAAATAATGAGTTACTGCTGAACTGGACACTCAGTAAGACAATAAAGGATTTTTTTCTGTCTAGATAACCTAATAGGTCTTCCTCAAGAAATATCTATGATATGTGATAGATTAGTTGATTTTTTAGTCTCCTAAGAACTAGGATTGCAGTTCTTTTTTAATTGATTTTTTGAGAACTGCAGGTCAAAGGCACATTTATACAGATGGTTTTGGCACTTCTTTATAATGACAGGTTTGACATAATAGTATATAGTGATGGCATCAAATAAACTTCCTTTTTTACAGTTTTATTCTGTGTTGACTTTTAATTTACCCCAAATGAATATAAATGTATCTTCTTTTTCTATAAATTATCACAGTATGTTCTTGCTCATACTTGAATATAAGCATATCACATTGCTATTTTAGTGTCTGACAAGAAATGGGAGATCCAATGATATTTGTACTCATTTGAGTTTTTTACCTTCTAAAGGAAATGTCATTGTGCTGTCCTGCATGGTGGAGTGCTTAAAACTGTCCTGAAGACATCAGAGAAGGGGGGAAAAAAAAGAGCTGAAATTGACTTTTTATATACTCTAAAGATCAATGCTGAATGCTCGTTAAGGCAGACCAGATCTGTATGTAATTTATTTCTAGCTTGCCTACGTCACTGGTCAAAGGTAGGTTTATCAGCAAATAAATATGTTTTTCAATGAACTTTTCACCTTTCATGAGTATGTTGTATTATTTGCACTGTAACTATAGAAATACTTTCTTTGTGTGTTTCATGAAAACCTCAATTCTGGTGCTGATTTTTCAGAAGGCTCTCTATAAATGGCTGTTTGTATATGTTCTTTGCAATGCAGCTCCTCAGCCTCTAGTGTTGCATTTTGTTTAGCATTAAAGCTGAACAAGAAAAACTAAAGCTTGCCCTTTCTTGTAGGGAGCAGGGTGAGGGCCAGCGGGCACCCAATGGCGAGGTGTGCAAGTCGGCAGAGGCCATCGGCAGG
>NW_010580573.1:72356-133997 GCF_000705375.1 Tinamus guttatus | reverse complement strand
TCACATTTGGCTCATGTACTGGGATATTTCACGTGCTCTGAAGCAATATTGACACTTAGCAATGTACTGCCGTTGGAGTTAGGCATAGGTTCTGTATGTCATCTTGCATCCATCTGTCTGGGTTAACGCCATAAGATACATTCTCTCATTTAGTAGAAATATTTAAACAGAGTGAAGCCTGTTAAGTCATTTGCATAATTATGTTACTGTTGCTAACTGCTAGTTCTGCTCTTTTCCCCTTTTTTAACTATTCCCTGTTGTTACTGTTTTTATATCTAGTCACAGCTTTAACTAAATATTCATTTATACTGTTTTATGCCAGTGACTCTGATATTCTCCTGTTGAACGCTTTCTCAGAAAAGAAACGAATCCCTCCATCTTTCATCAGGTGTCAAGACCTTCTGTCGAAGTGGTAATGATTGCTATTTTCCTACAGCACATACATTTATGCTGGATAGAGGCAGCTTTAATGTAGCAGATGACATATAGTTTGTTTCCCTAAACTGTGTGCAGTTTACTTGAAATTGCAGTCCAGTTTATAGTATGCAAATGCGGTGTCTGATTATCCAAAAGGATTAACCCTATCTAATTTCTTATCTTAGTATTTTCCATAGGCATTGAGCCTACATGATTAAACTCTCAAGTTACTTCTTTCCCCAGCCTTTTTTTTTTTTTTTTCCCCCTCCATTTATTTTTTGCTCACACCATGGGAAGTTTCATGCTATACCAAATCTCTTTTTCACTGTTACACTACTCCAACAAGAGTAATAGCTGCTGGCTTTTGGTTTAGAATAGGTGAGATGAAACTTCAGAGTTAAAATATCAGACGTATACTGAATTTTCCATGGAAATCAAATATAGGAAGAGCTTAAATGCTGAAAAGTATGACGTGAGCTCAGAGCTAAAATAGCAAGATTTAAAGCTTCAGATAAGGAAGGGTAGAAAGGATTGTTAATTGTAACAAGCTTAAATGACATGTCAGAAGTAGAAAACAGAAGATTTAGAGGCTGTCTTTAAGGCAGATCATAGGTTGGAGATTTTTAATGAATCTGCCAGTGGTACTTAGTGGGGGAAAAAAAAAAAAAGAGAGAAACATAAGACCAGTATGAAAACAAAATAGAGGAATGAGTGCTACTTCCTTCTAGTAGTTTTCTTCATTACGACAAAGAGTTATAGACCAATTTTGAAAGACATGATGCCTAAATTAAATTGAAAGGAAAATAAAAAAAAGGAACACGATCCCAACGTCTATCATGTCAGACTAATTTAATGTTCCCTTTAGAAGAAGAGTAAGAGAGTAATGTAAATGTTTTATATGGTAGTAATACAGTATACCTGATTCAGCCATTTTCCATGTCGTGGTCACATTTGATATAGTGTGTCTTAGAGGAAAGTACTATTTGTTTAAGGTGGACAATAATACAGGAATTATAAGGTGGATAAGAAGCTTAGAAAGAGGAGATGGTAGCAGGGGGGATCACGGGGTGGAGCAAATTTGCCAGTAGTGTTTCTCAATGGATGCTTCTAGGTGAGATTGCCAGCCTTGATTTGGAGAAAATTTTTTTGCTCTGACCAGTCCTAAATAAAGGAGGTCTCTTGAAGTGCTCTAGAGCAGCTGTACATCCACTTGAACAGCTGGACTTTCACTGCAAATAGTTTCTCATCCTTTCTTGCAGTGCTAATATAAAATGAAAGGTTTTATTTTTTTCTTCATAGAAAAGGACCGATCTCTTTAGTCTATTATCGCATTAATATAAGATAAGCCATTCAGAGCTATTTTGTAGTAAATATATTGAGTATGTAGTTTCTGTACAACCTTATATTGAAGACAGACTCTGTCCATTTTTGTCCTTTGTAATTGGTGACTAAAAACACATTTTTCACAATATCTATTCTCCTAATTAATCAGAATACTGAAGGATGGGCAGCTGATAGTGAAATCTAATTTGCATCAGCTGCCTGCTGTAACAAAGAAGCATCTTCCTTTGCAAATCCACTGAAAATGAGTATAAACTAAAAGCTTAGGTTTAGATCTTCTAAACTACCAAAGGAATTCATGGCTTTGAAAAATCTCAGCCATAATGGATATTGCTGTAAATGAGAGGAGAGAAAAATTTAAAAACACTGATTCAAATACATAACAGAATAAGGAGGAAAAATTAACATGTGTGAATAATTTAGCAATGAGTCTCCTCTTTAGAGGATGAACTATATTATTAGCTACATGGTAATAGCCGGTCTCTTGCACATTGCTGGGAGTGGTTGCATTGCTGTAACGGCTCTTCTGGACCCCAAGAAGCACCTGGTAACATAACCAGGTTTCCACTGGTAACGGAAAAATTCTCCCGTACGGGGAGGTGTAAATGTGGGGCTGTCTGTGGTGAGAAAACTATTTGTGTCTTCATTTCAGTCCTGCACATAAAACAGTTAGGAATGTGGAAGGGTCAGAGATGATAAATAGGAATTTTTCATCAAGAGTGTTATTTAGAGGATGCTTAGAAATAGTGGCTATTATCAAGGGGCTTCAAAACAGCACTGTAAAGGTTTTTGTGGTGTTCTTACATAAAGATGAATGAGATCTCAAACATCAGTGTTCATGCACCTGAGGTTGTCTGATGGATTCTCAGCAAGTTCTCACTCATTTAATTGAATTATGTGCGATTTGTTTTCCACAAATATATATGTGTGCGTGTGTGTATATGTATTTATATATTTTTTCCCATCAAGGCTATTGTACCTCTGTCTCTCAAAGAACCCGTTTATGAGAAGCTGCTAATGAATATTTTGCACTTTCTCCCCAGTGTTCTTGTTTCAGAAAGATTTCATACTCTTTTCTGCTCTAAATGAAAATTTTCTGCTCAACTAACTGCTCTGCATTATTCAGTAGGTGTTAGCAAACAGGGGACCGGCACACAGCGCAGCTCACTGTTGGGAATCCCAAGAGGTTTGGTAGGGTTGGGCTTTGTTTCCTTATGGATACTTGAAATAAAAACATGTATGATGATTGTATCGATTAGTCTCTGTTTATGAGAGACTTCTGTGTTGTGGATTGAAGCGTCTCCTGATGGAGATGATCTGTTTTTTTGGTTTGTTTGTTTTTCCAAAGCCACCCTCCCAGCACCCTGCTCACTACACACACAGTTTCCAAGTAGCAGGTGGAAGAAAGGGATGGCAAAATACCAGCTAGCAAGGGAAAATAAGCAGCAGCGTGGCATGGTATTGCCTTCTCATCTGTTTGCCCCAGACCTGTCGAACATCATTCAAAGCAGATGGCACAGGCAGCATGGTGCCGAGGGAGAGCTTTTGATGTTTGCTGCGGACTTTCTTAGCAAAATTTCCCGCTCACCTTGTGGGAAGGCAAAATGCCATAGCAACAGATGAGGAGGAGTGTGAGTAGCCGTATATCATCTCTTTTTTTAGCTCCCCAGCACGTGCTGCAGCGGGAGGACAAGGGGAGGCGCAGATGCCAGGCTGGGTAAGTGCCACTGGTGACACACACTGGCAAAGGGTGGTTCTTTGGTGTAACTTACAGCAGCATAAAAATACATCTCCTTTTCACAACTGGATGTCCTGGTAGATTGTTTCCCAAAATGTGTAATCAGCTCTAAGGCATCGTCACATCTCCAACCGTCCCCTGTGACGGCAAAATGAAGTGTAGGGAGGGTGCCTAAGAATCCATAGTGTGGGATAGTCAATTGAAATATGTCCATGTCTGTCAAGCTTTTGGGTTTCACTCTCAAGCCCTATTGTCCCATGTGCAACACCTGGCAAAATAAGGTGCTCCTTCATGTACTGAGTTCCACAGGCCATGCTGCAATACATTAGGCCAGGAATGCAGAGCTGCGTTTGAGTTTCTGTGGACATCTTCCTTCCAACAGCTCCATATGAATTTCAGTCCATCTTGTTGATAAGTATTTATGTTCACTGCATACTACGTCTAGGTTTTCAAGTTTGGATAGTCATATTCCGTCAGAAAACGAGAAGGGAAAATTAAAGATATGCTCCTTACATACCATATATTTCTGTTTTGATAAGACCTTCTCACTGAAGAAAAATGGTGAATTTAATGACAATTTCAATAAAAGTAAGGCTTTTGATCTCAATTTACTTTTAAAACATTCTATTGAATACTTTCATGAATTTTGCTCAAGAGCAAACCACAAACAAATCTACACTGTCTCACTGCTTCATACAGTTTGACATTTCTGAAAATACCCTATTCCAGTATTTTCTCAAGTATGTCATTCTAAATATGCATTTATTGGAAAAGGTTACTGAACCTGTACAGTTCAGTAGAAATGTAATTTGCCTCAATAGAAATTGCTATGAAAAATCAAAGAATTAAATAGAAAGTACAGGTGTTGCTGTAAGGTTTCAAAGCCTTATATAGAACAGATACCATTTTCAATGAAATGTTATAGAAAATTTTCAGAAGGATAAGTCAGATATTAAAAATAATAAAAAAAAAAATCTTCTTAAATTGAAAGTACTGCATCCACTTTTTCCAACGACATATTCCTTTCAGAATATGTAAAACAGTCTTGAAGGGCTATTTAACTACTTATTGACCTTCACCTTTTTATTATTTGTCTAAGTACCTTCATTAAATTTCAGTAACAGGCTCATGGTTTATTTGGGGAATTATATTTTGGGGATTAATTAGGGAATTATATTTTATCATTAATTTTGCATTCATTTTTCACTTTTTTTGAGTTCTTTTTAAGAAATGAAGTTTAGCCTTATTTATAATAAAGTTGGAAGACTGAGTAGTTTAAGCATATCTGGGAAGAAATGACATAGAAATGTAGAACAATTCAAAATTTTACTTGCAGTTTTGGAGAGAAGCAGCCTTGTTTAGTCTTCTGGAATTCTCAAATTACTCAGATAACCCTTCTCTGTGCTAGTTAGGTCAAGGATGTAAATTATAGACAGCAAATCAACATTGGTTTAAGCTTACATTCCTTAGACTCTATTCCTTTTGCAGTCGGGGACAGGAAGATTTTTTATGAGGAATTTCAGTGCTGAGAATATTGAATAAGAAATAGGTATGTCTGTTTTGTTTTTCTCATTTTTGAGCAGCTGCACTGCTACCTTGTCCTAAGTTTTCCCTAAAGCAGAGTTTTAGTACAACAGTCCAGGCAGATTGTGAATATTTATTCATGAAGTTCACTGAGTTGTAATTTAAAATTGCAACAAAACCAAGAAGATATTAACAGTAAAGCTTCAGTGCAAAATTGTTTTTTTTTTTTTTGTTTTTTTTTTTTTAAAAAAAGCTTTTCTTTATTTCTAAGCAGTTGGGTCTGCTAATATAGCAGTACTGGTCTTTTCCCTTGTTTCCGGGTATTTTTCTTAGTGTGCTCCAATAATTTTCCAGTATTCTTATTAAAAAAAAAAAAAAACACATTTTTTAGGCCCTTTATTAATCTGACTGAAGTTAATTAGTTTTATTTTGTATTTGTATTTTTATGTGATTTCCCTATTTGTTTCAACAAGAGGAAAACATGCCTGCTCTTCTGGCTCTAGAGTTTTTCTGCCTGTGTTTTAACACTTTGAGAGCAATCCCTTATACAGACTCTTCATCTCCCATTCTCGTGGTCAGCGTAGCAGTGAGAAGTTGTGCCAGTCTTAAGTGGTGTACCACTCTTAAGTGGTACCTATGGCACATGAATGTGGATTTCATGGTGAAATGCTTTCAGGCCCCTGCTCAGGAGTATGTCGAGTATTCAGGCCCCTGCTCACGGGTATTTCGAGACCACGGTTTCATCTGGCTTCATTGCAGACCAAGAAAGCAGAGATCTTTTCCCTGAGCTTTCGAAGTCAAATTGCAAACTGGCTTCAATCGGTTGTTTCTTGCTCATCCTGTTCCATGGGCTCTTTGTGAGCGGACCCCAGGTAAAATGGTTGTTGTGAACCTGTTCCCAGCACAGATCAGTGGTGCAGGACGTCTCACAGCCTCCTCTCTCAGTCTTTGCGTTTCCTTCAGCTCCAGACCTCGTGCTGAGATGCAGAGCAAGTGCTCTGCTCGTCTGACTTTTGACTGAGATTTTTCTTTTTTTTTGCTTTCTTTCATTTTCTTTCTAGAGACTTGCTCACTTGTGATGCCTCCTTCCTGAGCTCCTCACTGGCCCCGCACTACTTCCACTATGCACAGGGGTAAAATGTGGCGAGATTCGGCATATTCAGCAGTCGGCACATTTTAAAATCTTGTTGCGAAATTCTCTGTGCCCTGTAGTAATCACATCCTCCCGCTAAAACCTCTTCTGCCCTTTCACTGTGTTTGTTTATTCATGTCAGGACTCCTGCATACAAACAATTCTCTTGCAAATGGGCTCAATTTTATCAGAGCAGTTTGCTGTTATTTCAGGTTTTTAATGAGATGAGATCTCTGAAATGGTCAGCTTCCCAATCACTACCAGGAATAGGTCTAAAGTTAAAATATATTGAGATAGATGTCACACAGTAGTGAGATCTGTCTATAGAAGGTAGCAGCTAGCCATATTCTGTATCATTGCTAATTCTGTATCTCTTCAGAAAAACTGCCCACATGCACATAAATACATGAGATTTACAACTATAGAGATTCAATATAAAGGGGCAAGACTCTGTTTGGGGCAAGAAGACTTTTTTTTCCACAAATTCAAGTGGACATTTCTCAGTTTTAGTGGGCAGATACTATGAGATATAAAAATTCATTTGTAATAACATGTGTTTTGTTGCTAAGCATTCTGGTTTGTTTTACTGTAATCTGATATTTTATTTGTCTTTCCTCCTGCCCATGCCATATGGAATTTTAGGCATGTTATGTAAATCTGTGTTGTACGGTATAATAAATATGAACTCATTTACTGGTAGGATAACGGTGATTGCTAGATTGTGGGTTGCTAAATGGCTGCTGAAATGCTCCGGTTATGGAGAAAGCCATGAACTGTCCCCTCTCATTTCTTTGGCTGCCAAAGCTAAGAAGAGCTATTCTGATGCATTTCAAGGATGAGTGCTCAAGAATGTAGTAGTCTCCTGGGGTTTCAGGTATCTGTTCCCTTTTCTTGGGCTTTGTGAAGCATGCCAAGGGCGCCGAATTCAGCAAGGGAAAGAAAGGTGACAGGAAAATGCTAGAAAAATGGAGCAGGTGGTTTGTTTTTCAAACAGAAGGGGAGCACTGTCAGTCACTCCACCTGCAAGCAAGCACTGAGATATAAAAAGCTAAAGGAATAAATTGGCAATGTTGCTAGCAATCAAAAATTACTTCAGCATCTACATGTTAAGAGTGAAATGGACTAGAGGCTTGTTTTGGGGAGGAGGAAGCAGAGCTTATCTCAGGGTGCGAGGATGTCATTTTTCTGAATTTGTACAGCAGTAACACAAGTGCACGGATACAGCAGGATGCCACTGGCTCTTGCATAAGGAGAGATGTTTTTTGGTAACTTCAGTGCATGATGCAGTCTTTGGCCAAACGTCCTTGGCGATTACAATGGAGAGTCTTTGCTTTACAGTATGTGTTTTTTTAAACTATGCATCATTTCTAAAGTTCATATTTTTAAAAGACTTTGAATAAGTTAAAAAAATACATTATTTATAAAAATATGACACTTATTTTGTTCAAAAACCTTTTCACTTGGTTCCAGCAAGTCTCCAATAAGGGAGTGGCTGTGTATTCAGATTAGTACAACTGTGATTAGTTGAGAAAGTCTCTTACTGCCTTCCCTGGGAGCGGGTGGAGAAGCGAGAGGTGATGCTACCATGAGAGTTTACATATAGGTCCATATTCATCAGAGGAAGAGAAACACCCACCTTGACCACTTCATTGAATCCAGCCCTTTGCACCCATCCCTGAGGCTGATAATGTTGTGGTTGCTTAAGTAATACTTGAAATTCCACTAAAAATGGAAACTTATTTTAGTGATTATGACTGATTTGGCTACCCCTGTATATCCAAGACTACTTTTTCTAGTGTATTTTTTCCTGATAAGGTAACGTAGTTCAGTGTTTTATTTAATTTGCAATATGTGCTCTAAACCATAATTTAGAAAGGAAGAACATCCTTGTCTAGATATTGAGTCTTTCTAATGCCAATATTTGAGAGGCACTGTGAAGTAACAGAAAGTAAACATATATTTTCTTCATTTTAGTGTGTACACGAAATACATATATCTATCCACACAATTTAGTGCTCTGTTGCTGAATGTGACGGGTCCAGAGATGCGGTGGGTCTGAATGGAAGGTGGCGTTTTGGTGGCAGACCTGCAGGTGCAGTATCCCCCCCAGGAGATGACCTGCCACATCTGCCCGCAGTGGGACCTCCATGCGGTACGAGGGGGTGCTCTTGTCCAGCAGCACCGAAACCTGGGACGTGCGTCCCAGCTGTATCCCCAGCCTCCTGCCCCTGCTCTGCCACCTCCGCTCTCCTTCACCATCCCCTGCCTCCTGGGACAGTGAAATGAAATTGTTCAGAAAACTTCAATCACTTCGGATTGAATCAGAACCGCCCAACCGAACTTGGTACAGAGAAAGGCTGACTGCTCTGTATCACAGTACTGCTTTATTTGCAGAGTTATTTGTCTTACTTCCTTGGATGTTACAAGTGCCTGATTAAAGCTGAATGATTCCCAAGCCAATCTTGAAACTGTCTAATCTTATTTTTTCTCCTATCCATATTTTCACAATTCTGGCATTTTAAATTGCTATATTTAAAGTGGGAAGTTTCTTCTCAGGTTTCTACATTTTTCTTTCCTGATATCCTGCTTGATGTCAATATTTTCTTGTTGCCTTACTGTTTTGACTGTCCTGTTGGTTAAGGAGCACTTATAATATATATCACTCTAAATATGCTTCATTTTTTGGTCCATTAACTGGTAGAATATATGAAGTAGAGCATGGTGAATGTTATTTAAAAAATGAAATGCATCTGACTGTCTGCCCAGATAAAAGAAAAATAATATGCTTTGACTGAATTTATGCTAGCTTTTATAAATATGTATGGTGACTAAGGGAAGCACTTTTTTGCAGAAACAGCAAATACTATATATATATGTTAGAGAATTTTGAACTTGTCAGAGTATGTAAAAGCTATACTTCGCTAGTCACTGAGAAGAAGGTATGGCTCATTAATTGTAAATAATATATGATGGATCAACATCTTCATAACAACTTTGAACCTCACTAGGTGGAGCACAGCCCAAGCACTTCTGCCAGAAATATGTAGATATGAAGCGAAATAATATATCTTCAAAAATAATAATAGTGTCTCAAATATTTTGTGTTTAGAACAAGAAGCTGCCTTAAGTAAATAGATAACTTGCTAGGAATTATTTTAATTACTTTTAGTGCTGGTCCAAGCTTGATTCACATTTATGTCACTTAATGGAAAGGCTTAGGTGCTTAATATTGAGCATAAGATTAAGTGCCTCAGTGGGTCAAGGCACTTTGTGATGATACTTTGTTCTCTGGGCTGCATTGATTCATTTTCGGGCTGATTGCAGTAGCACATAAGGAGTGCGAGGTTGCTTTCTATTGGAGTCTTTTCCCTGGGATAGCACTGGGTGTATCTTTTGAAGGTTATCTACGCAAGGATTCATCATCTGTGTTGCTGCAAAATTCTACTCCCCATATTTCTTTCATGAGCCATGATTTATATGTTTCAGCTCTCTTCAGAGTTGCGTAGAAGCAGCAGTTTTCTGTCTCATTTTCTTGAGCTTTTGAAATTGCTTTTCAAGCTGGGACATGTTTTGAGGGTTTTTTTGCTAAATCGTCTGTTACCTGTAGGTTGCATGAACGTACTGGAAGTTCTGCTGCTAGTGGAATTATTCCCAAGGGGTTTCCACTTAAAAACTGCTAATTTAGAAGATGCAATGAGCTAGAAGTAATTCTTGTTGAAACCTGATGTACAAACGTAGGTAGTATTTATTGGAGATGAGAAGTTTTGCCATTACCGTCTTTGCGGTAGGCAGCGCTTGGGGGATGAGTTGGCACGTGAGAAGAAGGTCAAGTTGTGCCGAACTTGTGCATGAAATGCTGGCTTGGGCACTGCTTGGGGCTGTGGCACCGCGGCCCATGGTGGCTCTGCGGGATGACTTGCCAAGCTCAATGTTGGTCCTGCGGAGGGAGGGTCGGGATCGGGATACTCGTCCCTCTCTACCCAGTGTCTCTCGCTTGGTGACCCCTGCTTGTAGGTTTAGACTCTCAGGGTTCTAAACTTCTTCCCAGTCATGGGCTTTCTGGCATTGGAGACCAAATATTAACAAGTATTAACAAGAACGCGAGTCCATTTCTCTGCCAAGAAAACTGCATGCGTTTGGATTTCCATCCAATCTACTTGAGACTTTGTCAAATAATATGATACTTTAGATAATTCTTAATTCTTTCTTCTTGCACAGCTTTTAACCTTCCAGGCTTCTTACAAGAGAAAATACTTCTTTAGTTTTCAGTTTCATTTTTCCCTTCTATGTCTTTCATTCTCTGCTCACAAAATCACTCAAACATGCTAGACGGCACCAGCTGTCTCGTAGGGGTCTGAAACTCTCAGTGCTCAGCAGGAGATCAGCTACAGACCAAGAATAACAGGAAATACATTATTTATGTGCTCCTTTCCTTTTGAGCTCCTGGGTCCCAAATTCTGGGAGGTGTAACCCTTACTGAATTCTCAATTACATCTCAAGGTAAATTCCAGCAGGCTGATATTAAAGATGCTGAAAGTCCTAAGAAAATTTGCATTACTGGATCATCATTGATCTATTTTTTTCACTATCCTTTTTTTTTTTTCTATCAGTCCATTACAACTTGATACTAAATTTATCCACAGCCACAGAATCAATTCCATCTTCAAATCATTTCTAATATCCAAGTTATCAATATGTCATGGCTCAAGTTCCATTTGAGAGGTCTGAATATCTATTTGGGGTATGGGATGGAGCCTATGTCTCTTCTGGTTTCTTTATTTCAACGATATAAATTTAAAACTAGAGTTAGTCCCAGTCCTGCCCATGCCTATATCTGTGTCTCTATATAAAATATTTTGCCTGTGGAATATGTTTGAGTGATGGAAACAGTTCATTTGAAGGAGGGGTAAACGAGTAAGTAAACATTTCAAGACATGCCTTGTAATTAAGGTTCATCTGATGAAAGTTTTAGATGTACCAAATCATATATGCATTCCAGAAAATTCCATCAATTTTACTCACCTTCTGCACTCTGGAAACTTTTCAAGAAGCTGTGTTTTGTGTATGAGGTGGTTGATTTCACTGATGGATACCCAAAAGACTAAGAGTAAAGTTCGTTTGGTTTTCAATGTAATGTATTTTCAAGCAAAAGGCTCTCCATGCATCAGACTTCAAGAAAGAAATTGTGTTTACTTTGAGAACACGTAGTTTTGAATGGATTTCTAAACTTATGTGAGTTTTAGGCACAATATTGTACAGTGGGAATAAATTCTGTCTTTTGATTAGCTAGAATAATGGCATGGTCCCAGAAAAAAATAAATTTCTGTGCCAGCAAAAACCTATAGCAGCCTTTCTGGCAATGTATATAAAATATATCACTATGCTTTCAGATAAACTCATAAAATTCAGGGACACCTTTGGTGTTGAAACTGCCCTAAAGTTGAAAGATAGGTTTTAGAGTAACATTGCCCTATTACTTTGAAGTACATTCAGAATCCTGTATTATAGTTCAGGATTGATTTGCTAAAAATGATCTTCTTACCAATGCTGCAATTGCCCTGTCAAGTTCTACCAATTCTTCAGCTCTTGGAAAAAAAAGGGAGGGGAGAGAGGAAAAAAAGGCACACAAGGATGATGGTTTTCTTGGAAAAGGAAAAATCTCTAAGGGTGACATAGACACAAACATACCACACACACATGTGCAGTGTCCTGAATTTGCTTCCATTGTTCTCTTGGTCTTAGCTAAAATTAGGATTTGCTTGACCTGCAATGTCTCTTTTCTCTGCTAACACAAATGTAGTTCTTTTCCATTTAGATATAAGAAATACCTCACTTGTGTCTTCTCTCCCCTGCAGTTTCTTTTGCTCCTTCTTCTCTCTAAATAGGATATTTAAACACACATGTGCAGTGTCCTGAATTTGCTTCCATTGTCCTCTTGGTCTTAGCTAAAATTAGGATTTGCTTGACCTGCAATGTCTCTTTTCTCTGCTAATACAAATGTAGTTCTTTTCCATTTAGATATTAAAAGAAATACCTCACATGTGTCTTCTCCCCCCTGCAGTTTCTTTTGATCCTCCTTCTCTTCTCTTTCTTCTCTTCTCTTTCTCTTTTTCCTTCTTCTCTTCTCTTTAATTTAATCTTAAGCAGATAAAAGTTAATTCTAAGCAATATTGCCATTAGGTTTTTTGCTGTTCCAGTGCTCAGTCAAAATAAATAAGTCATTTTCAGGATAATTCTTACAAAGCTCTTGGGTAGGTCTGCCAAGGCCAAGTGTATGTGGCTAGTTCTGCTAGTGGTGGACATGAGATACGGAGCACTTGACAGGCATTTTGACTGGAAGAATATGTATATCAAAATACTCTTTGCTTTTGATATCCACATATGCCTTTAAAACAACCAAAGGAAAAACACTATAGCTGTCTGTGCAATATTGATTTTTCTCTCTCAATCCAACCCAACCCAAGCTGCTTAGTGTGCTGTAATAAACTGTGGTTAACTCCCATGTAGTGCAATTTCCCTCTTTGTGAAATGTAGGCACAGAGCCTGTGTATAGCTTCAGGCTCAGTTAAGTCTAGTTTTGCTTTAAACAGCAGCAAAGGAGAGTTTCTAGATGCTGCATATTTAGCCTGAATTGATTAGCACATCCACCTCTGATTACATGCCCTCTAACCTGGGGGGTCATGTGAGTGGTTTGGGCATGTTGGTCAAGCATTTGTTGACATAATTCCAGCATGACATATGAAAAATATTTCAGGATGAGCATTTCCATCAACAGTTAGATCAATGAGCAATGTAAGAACTGCATAATTATTTTTCATGTTTTAATTAGCATTCTGGTAATCTTTATGGGCTTACTGTGCAGTTCAACTCTACCCGCCACAAGGATAAGTTTGTAAAAGAGGCCGTTTTTTTGTGCGGTGTGAGAAGAAAAAAGGCTTTATCTGCCAGACCTGCAGACAGGGCTGCATCCTCCCCTATTTTGAAATCTCTTTGGAGTGTGGCTGTCAGAGCAGTGGTAGGCAGGCCAGGTCTCTGGCGCTGTGTTTTGAGTTTGGCTTTCTGGGGTTTTAGAAGGATGTCAAGACTAACCTGACCTTTTCAATATAAAGGCGTATATCTCCCTCTTTGGTCTATGGTGGTAGTCCTCAAAATATAAATTTTATGTTGGTGTGTTTTCTCTTTCCTTTTTTCTTCCTCCTCGTTCTCCCTTCGCATTCCCTTTGTTCTCATCCCGATGCCTCTCCTTTCTCCCTGCCGCATTACACCGTCTCTCTGTGTTGTTCCTTTTGTCTGTCTGTCACTAACTGTCAGATATTGTCTCCCTCTTTCTGTAGAGAGATCCGATGCATTTTTTTTCAAATGCAAGTGCTCTTTGACCGAATACCGTGGCATTAATAGCAAAGCAAAGCAAAGACTCTCTCTCTCCAATCACAGAGATGAATCTTGGCTATTGTTTGGCTTTTAAACCACAATAATAAACCACAGTGCTTTACATTTATGTCCAAATTAGCAATACTGTGATTTTTTCTAAAGCTTCTTAGCATCCTTATGAATATTTATGTTATAGGGTACAAAAACATTACTATGCTAGTTTACTTTGAGGCTGTGTGATTAGATAATACAATCTATATTTTTTCACTTATGTGACATCCTTCTAAATCTTTACTAATCTTTCTGGACTTGAGTAGTATTGTCAGGAATGAAACAAAAGGGACAAATGTAGTTTTCACTGCCTGTTGCAATAAAAAAGTTAAATACTGTGTCATTATTAATGTATTCATTATATGCATTTTTAATGACTTACATCAAGAATAATGGATAAAACTAAGCTTAGATAAAGCAACAGAAAATGCTGTCTTGATTTGACATTATCTGCATTTCAAACAAATTTTAGAAGTTGCAAAGCTTTTTGCAAGTTTTTTTAGTGGTATTTTGCTGAAACCGAATTCTGTGTTTTAGGAAGTGTGTAGCCTTGAGGAATGATATGAAACGCTAAGCCATGTTTTAATAATGATCTTGCTTACATTACATTTTAATTGTTATTGATCTGAAGTATGATGGATAAATGGCCTTTCTCTCCCTATTAATTGACTCTGCTTCTTCAGAAGCCTCTTGTTTGTCTATTTTAAGTTCCATGTTTTGCAGTAGTAAAGAGAAAAGGAACCCATCAGCCTTTTTGTACTTGCATGTTAAATGCATATATGTAGATGTCTCTAATTATGTGAAGACAATGTATATATATGATTGTGTATATGCTACATTGTATAGCATCTGAAAATATTTTTAACTGTAGGGGTATGTCAGCAGCAGTACTTTGGATTTGGATAGCCGAACAGAAAATAGGCCAGTATTTCTTTCATGAAGATGAACTTTCAACAATGGAGTGTAGTTTCACTGAAGTATATATATATATATGTTTTTTTTTTAAAAAAAAGCAACCTTGAAAGTAAACTCATTTCAAATTCAAAGGCAAGAGCTTCCTTCAGAGCTGCTGCCATCCCAGAAGAGATGAGAATTAGATCAGAGATCGGTGTGCTAATCAAATGAGATCACTGTAAGAAGCTTGAACACTAAATAAATAAAGCTGTTTTCTTGAAAGCGACGTCAGAGAACTAGATAGCTAAAATTCTCTTCATGAGTTTCACGTCAGCTGTTTCATCTGGGTTAGGTTTCCCCTGACATTGTGCCTCTCTTCACACCAGGATTGCCTGACAGAAATATCAGGCTTCTCAAGGCTGTGTTAAAAAAAGAAAAAAGTAAATCTTGAAGAATATCATATGCGGGGAAATATTTTTGTGTAGAGATAATTATGGATAGCCATTTCACTGGAAATATATTTTAACAATTTTTGCATCCCCTCCATTGATCAAGAACACCCCGAACATCCATCTCTAGTGAAACAGAAGATTCAAGAAACCTTGACTAAACACTGATGTTATAACCCCAAGCTTTTGATGCGATCTTTTATGTCACCATGAAAAACACTGAAAAAATATTATTTGATTTTCGAAGTGCTTTGACACTGACATATAAATCATGTTAATTCTGTTTTGCTCTGATTTTTGGTTTGTTGTGGTTCCTGTGCCTATCTTTGCTCAAATGCAAACATCTTTGGCCCAACTCCAGCTGTAGTGGTCACCACTACTGTTTTAGTAGGAAGCTCACAATGTGTCGGTGTGGTTTAGCCAAAGATCAAGCCGAGAGATGTCTGTGCTTAGTGGCAGGTTAATGTCAAACTGGTGCACATAAAAAATCTTGATTTCAACAAACCATTTTTATTTCTGCTGAGACAGCGTTTAATGCTTCTCCTCTTCCTCAAGACTGAAATGTTTTGGAAGTTTTAAAGCAATAGCATAGCTGGAGGTTGGAAAAGAATTCCTCTCTGCCTCATATTTTTTTTTCTTCTCTTTCATGCAGAGTCTTTGAGGATGAAGTAGAATATGAGTATTTGGAGGATATGAATATTTAATTGATTCTTTTAACCTGGCTTTTCTTATGATCAGTTTTCTGTCTTAGTTTCTTAACACCTTTCAAGAACAAATGACGAAAGAACTACCTGAATTAAATCTTAATTTCACTTAATTTCAGTGAGAGCTTTTTCTTCCACCACCTCTTTGAAAGCAGGATTTCACACTTCCAGCATCTACAAACCATTGCATTTTTCAGAGCAGCGGTCCCTTATGTTGTTGGAAAACCATTGAGTAGAGACAAATGACTGTCCTCAACTTTATTCCCAATTACTTTAGAAGTTTCCTTTTTTCTGTCATACTGTCAATTTTATGTATAAGCCATATTATTTAAATCTTGATTTTGCGTGCATTCATACTGAGCATCAATATGGCTTCATATATGTGCCTCCATCTGGAAAATTCTAATTTATTCTCATTTTACATTTTCTTACAAAGAATGTCTTTCCAAGCTGCGTGATAGCAGCACAGACCATTGCACCAAAACAGAAATGCTGACACCTACTGCTAGTTTGGAAGGCCACTTTTTGCATAGTAAGCACTCTTCAGGATGGCGCTTGAAACAAATTTATTTTAAGTTTCTGCATGCAAAATAGGTTTGATTGTCAAAATCTTAGGTACTTTTACCAGAAAAAGATATATGACCTGAGATTTTTCCTCTGCTATATATGCCGTACCTTGAAAGTTAGAATAAATGATCTGTATGGGTCATTAGTTTAAAAAAAAAATACATAATATGAAACTTTTTACTTTGAAAGAATTTTCATTTGGCTGTTTTTTTTTTCTTCTGCAGTTCTTCCAGAAACCCACACTGAAAAGGATCAAGTATAAACATTTTTTTTAATAGTTGATTCCTAGATGTAAATAAATAAATCTCTTTTTTTAAGCCTCAAACAACTAGACTTTTACACTTCCATAATAGAAATTTCCCACTTTACTACTGCTCAGCCATTTGCAAATGGCAGAGGAGCCAAGAGAATAATCAGAACCAAGGACCATCATCTGCAGTAAAAAGAAAACGCTTCAATAGCAGCCCAGAGACATTGATGCACATTGATGATGATCAAGAAATCATTTGTCTGGGCTGTGGCAGCTGCCCTTCCACAAAGGACTGCCTCCAGGGCTAAAAATGTAAAGGGTTTTCAGTAAATTGCAGCTGTTTTTGAGTCCTGTATTGATTCTTGCTTGTTGTGTGACAAAGTCCCATGTATTAGTGACACAGCGGTGTCATTATGGAAGCAGGAGGCCATCAAACTCGCCCATGGATTTGCAGCGGGTGTGGGTGCTCAGTCCTGGGGATGAGGCGGGAGACCAACAAAAGCAGCACAACAATGCTGGAAAGAGCCCTCGCCTGCTGCAAGAGCTTCCCTTTTGTCCTGAATGAAGGGATTCTGTAATGGAAAATGACAGAGAGGATGGATAAGAGAGTAAGTGCTCTGTTGTTTTCAATAAGACACATTTCCAATAACTCTCATAAAAGAAAGCCAGCATACAAATAAATAGTGCAATAGGAGAAGTGTGTGTGTTGTGCAGAATCTTGGAGCTATTCAGAGTTGAGATCTTGGGCTATTCGTAGTTGTAAAAATTTTGTAAGGGGAGGTGTACACTTCATCGCTGCAGATACTTACAGAAACTTGTGCACTGCAAGAGCGGTGTGAGCCCCAAGTTAGTCTCTGCACTTCCTCCTTTTCCTTCCCTGTTGGTGGTGCTGAAGCTACTGGTGTTACAGAGCTGGGATACTTGCTGCATCACCCGGGACCCTCTTATCTAAACTGCATCTTCTATAATATCCCATCAGAGTGTTAACTAATCCTCTGGAAGAATGTTGTTTCCGTTCCTAAGCTCTTCTCTCTCCACATTGTAGAAATGAGTATTATTCACTTTCAGAAATAGCAATGTAAGAGGAAGGGTAGAAGAATATTGTTAATATCTAATTGTTTTAATCAC
Source organism: Tinamus guttatus (assembly GCF_000705375.1). The sequence goes on along the minus strand of NW_010580573.1, from coordinate 116,431 downwards.
AGCTATCTTTTCAGGGAAGAAGGCACAACTGAAGGGGGAGATGGAGCCAGGAGACTAGAGTGGAAAGTGTTCGTGTTCTGCTCAAATCTGAACAATTCACATCCTACTCCAGAGCCCACTGAAGTCTGGAGAGTCTATCCAGTGACTTGGGTAAGCTTTGAGACCCTACAGTGTGCTTCATTTGCGGGATTGCATCCGAGCTATGTATTTACATACTCTGCAAAAGTAGAGTTTATACTGTCTTGTAGTAAAATCCAGACAGGTAGGTTTTTGCTGTTGTTTAAAAAGGCAGTTTAAAGATGGAAATGAAAATAGTGTTTTAGTCGCATAAAATTTAAGCTAATTAATCCTGCAGTAGTGATTTAGAAAGTAATTCTATTATGTGCATCAAGCTCTCTCATGGGCAATATTAGTGAAAATATCTTTGTCATCAAAGTCACTTTCAGTGTACTACAGTTAAAGCAGAAGAGAGGAAAGAAAGCTTTGGATAAAATTGCCATAGGAGCTGACAGATAAAATGACGAAATAAAATAGCATTTGTTTAGTTGCCTGAAACAGGAAAGGTCCTTCCAGGTTATTACAAACTTAGACAAAAAAAAAAAAAAAAAAAGCTTCAGATCTCCTGCTAAAATGAGGCATGCAGGGATAAAGACAGAACTTATCATAATCATCATGTAATGTAGAGGATACATAGATGGTTTTGAAGAAAAGTATAGCAAAAGAGAAAAATATCTGCTTTCAGGGAACATCAGTCAAAGAATCTAGGAAGTAATACTGCCCTCTCAGTAATAATAACTAAAGAATCCCTGCAACAGCACTCTGCAGTATATATGTCCATGAAAAGCAATGTGGGCCTCTGTGATAGACATTATTTATGGATTTTGGGGTTTTTTTTTTTTGCTCTCTCTTTTTGTTCTTAATAATCTCTTCATATTGCCTGACAGAGTGGATGAGGTCAGACACCCTGGAGAAAGGGGGAAATGCTCTTTTAATAAACTGCAGAGCCTTTTCAAGGAAGAAAATGTTGCAAAGACTCAAAGTGGTGAATTGGAAAGAGACAGCCAGCAGGGTCTGGGACCAATCAAAGCCTCTCAGGAGATGGAAGGAACTTTCTGCAACTCAGTGAACAGGACAGTTTCCAGTGCCAACCTGGAAAGACTCGATGGAAGGGAAAGGGTTCTACAAATCCTTTCTCTTTTCTATTCTTTCTGGTCATTTAGACTTTCTAAACAAAGAAAAACTCTCTTACCTCCAACCTCCAACTTTCGTAATGAACTTTGACCGAATGTTAATGGCAGAAGTTAGAGAGAGCACCTCAATGTTTAGTTTAGCATGGGCACTCCTCTTGTTACCAGTTTTGGGCAAATAGCAGTGTAGATTGCAAAGATTTGTTAGCTTGTGGTCCATGAGGGTTCAAGAGGTGGGCGGTTTGTTGTGGAGCTAAAACTGAGCACAATTTGCTGTAGCAAGCAAGGCCCTTGTGCCTACAGCTGGATTCTGTGTATGTGGAGGGGCTCATATAGCCCGTTGTTTGCAGTTATGTGGTGCGCGATGCTTAGATTGGGCTGCCGTGTCTGGTGAAGATGCACTGGTCTTGGTTTACAGAGTCAACCACGTATGAGATGATGAAGGGAAATGAAATGAAGGGAAAGGCTCTGTCCATGCTGAGAGAGCTTCCTTTCCCATCTCGGCTGGTGCGCGTGAGGGAGGGCTGCAGATTCCCAACTGCTGCCTGCATGGGCAGCGACAAACTGAGGAGACTGAGGGTTGTCACCAGGCTTATTTATTTATTTATTTACGATGTCTTTTGACTGGCAATTAATAGGAACATTATTATCCATAGTTAGACACTGGCATACCTTAGTTATGCATTAAATTCTACTTAGTTTAAAAATTCAGGCAAGTTGAATGAATCACGCTTCCTGAAAGTACCTCCTTATCCTATCAAAATCAATTGTAAAAAAGTACTTCTTTTTCTGCAATCTTCGTGCTCTGCCTTGGTTTATTTCTTTCCCTGTGTGTGTGCATATCAGTGTACTGGGGTTAGACCTGATTATACCACAGCAAAATCAAGCCTACTGAATTACTCTGATTTTTTTTTCTTCATTTACATGTATAAATCAGGAATACAATCCTGTTACCAGAATTGAAAGCAAAACTTCTTATTTCCTGTAACAAAGTGACTAGCGTTTTAAATGTATGTCTTACACTGAAAATGAATACTTGATTTACAGTGTAGTTTTATGGTACTTTTGGAGTTTATAATAACAATGGTTACTTCTGTCTTCTGAATTTGAACCTCATCTCTTTGAAGGTAGCAAAAACTTTAACTTTAGTAGATGCAGGATTCGGCTCTGCGTGTTCAGCTAACATTAATTTATACTGAGTAGAAAATCCTCAATCTAACACAATATATGCTAAAGTATAGAAATTAAATCACTCGTATAAAGAAATTCTATTTACATCTTAAATATGTTGCATCTATTTATATTTTGTTGGCCATTAAAATCTAACACCTCTGTGTAATATACAATGCAGTGCAAATCAAGGCTGCGCAGTATGCCCTATCTCAGTGTTATTTAAACATTATGTCCAAGATATATTATAGAAAATTGTTGTCAGAAAAATATTGCTCAGTCCCTGCAAGTCGTCTTTACACTTGAAAGAGCAGACGTTCAATTTATCTGATGAACTGAAAAATATCACTGGCTGCATTCACAGAGAAATAATCTTGGGAAATAAAGAACCTAAACTTTGCAATATATAGTGGATGCTGTACCGACTCTTAATTTACCAACTGAAGAGTTTTATTGCAGATTTTTGTAATGCATGATAAGCAGTGCCAATATAACACATACCCTGGGAACTGATCTTCTTATGTTACTGGCTGCAGATTTCAGCTCGTTTCCTTCATCTTTGGAAAAACCTGTCAGAGGTGCACAGCAACCATGGCACTGCGGGAGCAAACATGAGCTCAGCTTAACACAAACTGGGCCATAACAGAGTGGTGCAGCCATGCAGGGACGTGCAGCTTGTCCCTTCTTCAGCAGTAGCCTCAGCAGCACCCGTGTTTCCAAGAGCTGATCATTCCTCTTCTGCTACCCTTGCCCAGAGTCAAGCTCTGGACATCCTCCGTGAAAACAGTTTCTAACTGTGCAGCCCTGCTCCTTTTGCATGTGATAAGGTATTGAAGTTTAAAGGATAACATTTAGTTTTATCTCTCTCAATTGGCGGTAATCATAATGATAATATTTTGTGCTCTAGGTGCCACTTGCATCCACAGGTAGGCAATTTTCTGCGTTGTTTGTGAGGGAGAACCATGGCAGGAGCTTATTTGGTTGCTTATGGTTAAATGGCTAAAAATCAGCTAACCGATTCATCAAAGATGTTTGATTTGGTGGCAGATTTGTCAAATAGGTGTAAGTATTAATACTCATGCATATTATGGTTTGACACTAAGACATTACATGGAAAAATTGCCTTAGGCCAGGTTTCTGGATGCCAGACTGGAGAGTGATTTTTGAGGGATGCAGAAACGAAATACCTGGGTGTTATAGTTCCCATGTGGTTACCTAATATCGGTGGGTAATATGGGGAAAGTTGATAGTATTGGAGAAAAAATTGTAGATTCTGAATACAGCCATCATTTTCCACAAGTCCTAACAGATGAAAGAAAATGTGCTCATTTTATGGTAAAAAGCAAGAAGTAATTAGGTTATTGAGAGACATAATTAAACATTTTGTTGGTTTTTGGCTGACATTAAAGAATTGAGGGTTTTTTGTTCTCTTTTTTGAGCATGATAGGCATAAGTAGTGCTGCACCCTTATACATCCTAGTCTGCTTTTCTTTCAATGAAATAAGAGTAATAGCTAATTTTATTGTACATTGCTCTTAGTTTGGAAAGCGTGTCGTTTAAGGAAATAATGTTTCCATATGAAATGCCCTTGCTGTGCTAGCAAAGTAAGGTTTTCTTGGCAAGTTGTCTTGTTAAGATATCTGTAGTATTAATGCTTGGAAGCATTGTGATTGTGAGAGGATGGTGTTATTTATGAACAGTGTAAGTGCAAAGTCACTCAATAAAGATCATTCAGAATGCCCTGCAGAGAACATGAACTGTGAAGAGAGCTCACAAATGCCTATGTAAATTGGATGCTTGTAGGAGAGAGGAGCACATTTGAGGATAGTGGTTTCTAAAGTATAAAATTTCTATATCCATTTTTCATCTTATTCTTGCCAAGCAAAAGAATGAGCACAGCTGTCAGTTTTTCTTGCTGTAGATAATAGCATTGCACTTAGATCTTCTCATTGCCGTGCACACGCTTGCGGTGTTTGCTCTGACACCTGCAGCAGCAGTTGTGATGGAGACAGCAAATTCCAGATGCGCAGTATTTTTGTGCAACTCGAACTATCTGCCCGCACCGTACAGCAAGCTGCTCTGGCAGTTGTTTGTAATGATGCTTTCCTGCCAGGGTTTTAGAGAAAACTGCATCATCACAACTGCTTGCCACCTCTGTGGGGAACCTCTGCTGTGCCCTGATCTACTACGTGAGGGTGGAGCTGAGGGCTTTGGAGCTCAGCAGAGCATTTGTGTGACCACCTCCCAGCAAAAGCTGTTCAGTCCTCTGTTAGGACTTGAAGCAGAGAACAGCATTGTTTTGACAGCAAAGAAAAAATGATGAGAATGAGCACGAGTCCCAGTGGCCTTAAGTGCTCTAATGCATTAATTCCTACCATGTGAGGTCACTGTGGGTGACACTATCCATGGCTGAGCAATTAAACCAGCTGAAAGCAAATTCCAGCTTCAGACATACCATGGTATGTGTTAGAGGAAAAATGCCCCACAGCACACTTGGGATAGATGGAGATTTAAATTTGAGATTCTCATCCCATCTGTGGATTCTAGTAGGAGGTAACATGTGCCAGATTATTAGGCAATCTGTGATTATGTGCCTTAAAACAGGCAAGCTGAAATTCTTTCAGCATATTTTGAAAACATGTAACAGCTTTTTTGGCTTTCATTCTTTTCTTTGTTATCCATATATATTCAGTTTCCCTCTTTTTTTCCTACAAAATGTAATCTGAGTTCTCTTACAGTTCATATTAGTGGTGTATAATGAAGCATGATATAGCCACAAATTTTCTCTTCCTTTTTTTAGCAGCTGACAGAAATGTTCTGTTCTTCAGTAAAATTTGGAAAAACTTGCAATCTTGGATTACTTTTCCACACATTATCTTCATTATTTGGATTCTTATCCTGAAAAATACATTTATTCCTTTCTGGAAAACAGACACACATGAACAAAGAGTTTTTAGTTTCAGTAACACTTTCTCATGAGCTACTTAGGTCTCCATGTGTGCTTCATTAAATCCCATTTACAGATTGCTAAACATAACATTTTTCTGTATCTGTTCTTTTTGGCACATCACTTGTTCTTTTGAATATATTCCCCTGATTATGTTATTCTTCCACACGTGGTGTCTCCGTGTCTCCCTCCAGTGCTCTCTTGATCTCATGTTCCTTTACCTATGCCCTGCATTAATGGTCGTCTTTTTTCTTGTGCTTTAACTTTTGTCCCATTCCTGTTATCCCAGTATGTATTTATTGTACCCTCACGTATAATCCTCTGTGTAGTTTTGTCCTGTTTAGAACCTTATCTCCACAGGTCAGTGACCTGTCAATGCTCTATCAGGTGAATTTTTAAGTCTTATGGTAGTACTGAAGAAGTAATAGCCACATTTCATATGATATCAAGTGGTTTAGAATATATCATTTTTATGCCAGATGAATGAGGATAGCAGGGTTTTTTTTTTTTTTCCCAATACAGCCCCTGCCAGTGCACGTAAAGAATCATTTTATGAGTTTCAAATAGACCTATAAACCATAACTATGGGAGTAACTGAAAAAATATAAAAACTCAGTAGATTTGGAATGGAACCATTCATAAATACATTCAAACAGTCCATTCCCGCTCAGAACCAAAGTCATTTCACAGTGCTATTAGCCAGGAAGTATCAAAAAGTGACAAGACAGGAATTTTTCATTCACGTAGACACTGCTTTAGTTGTGTCTAAGGCAGTATCAAAGACATAGACTTCAGTACTACTATAAAAAGTTGTGACTCAACCTTCAAACCTGAAAGTCGTACTGGAAATTTATCTTCTGAAATACTAGACCAAAAATTTGTTCTTAAGGTTTCCGTCATATGCAAGGATTATTCTGTTCAAGTCTATGAAGTTATGTGCTCGACAGTACTTCAGTCTTATCCAAGTGGAGGCACACTGATCTCTAAATCAGAACCAAAAAGAAAATATCGTGACGTGTTTTTAAAATTTTAGATTAATGTTGTCCTATTGTTCTTCAAGTTACTTGTATTCTTTAAGACCCCAAAAGTATCATTTTAATTGTCTGGAAAGAAACAAATATGCCTTCTTTGTAGATAAATCAGTGTCAACTGTTCTTTTTTTTTTCTTTTTTTTTCTTTTAATGTAAGATCACTGAGGGTTGAAAAACGATTTGTTTTTCATAAAGATACACATAATTATTTCTTTCTGTGGATATTATAGAATACTTGTGTTAAATTGGAAAGCCAAAGGATAATGCATTGGCCAGAGAAAAATAAGGTACTGAAGTAAATGAGGACTTGGTAATGAACTGGAAAATTAAGAATTTATACTATAAATCATTCTTTTTGCTGTGACCCTGAATATATGCATCTTTTGGGAAATCACAGAGACTGAACCAAGAACAAAAAAGAATTTAAAATATTTTTGTGTTGCAGCTAGCGGAAAAAATATTTTTTAAGTCAGTATATTTTATTGAATACCACCATAAAGTTATTATGTATGTGTCATGTTTTTAAAATAGATTACATTAATTCATGTAGAAGATTCAAAGTTGACCTTCAGTTTTGTAGCTAATCATAGCTCTAGGTAGTTGTTTCCTTTCCCACAACAGCTGCAGCTGCCTTTAGAGAGAGGGACAAACAATTTACTGAAATTTCCTTATGGATTGCTTAATTTTTCTGCTCTGAGGACTTAGTCTGCAATACTTTCTGACTGCCAGGTCCCACTGGTGTTTGTGAAAGTTTCAGAGAGGCAAAGGAGCGTCAGCCACTTGTGAAATAGTCTCTATTTCTTGCTGCTGAGGGCTAGAATTTAGGCTGTAATTACATAGCTGTCTTTTCTGCAGCAGACTATTGGAAGTGTATTAAACTATCAGTAGCGCACATTAATTGCTGCTCAATAGTTCAAAACCACAGCACTTGGTGTTAATTCATTTCTCTCAATTTTTCTTCCCTAACGATATAACATCTTTCAGAAGTAACATATTTTCATGACCTTTTATATTTAAAAAAAAAACATTTGCAAACTGGGAATTGAATTTTCGACATGGTCAATAAAACTAAGTCTAAAATACATATACATCATGTCATTTGCTCCTCTTTCCTCAGCTGTTTTAGCACTCTTTAAGCATGTGGTCTCTGTACGGCATGGGGAGACTAAACCACACAGAGTGGAAAGGAGAATGGAGCCCTCATGTCTTAGCCTGTGCACAACTGGCATGAGGGGTTTTCACAATATTTTTAGGATCTAGAATGTGAGTGTTTTTTCTTTCTTTTTTTTTCTTGGTAATTCCTTAAGGGAGGAAATTCCTTTCAGGTGTACAGAACTGCTGTTCAGAAAACTCAGGGTTACATTATATCCCTAGGGTCACGATGCATATCTAAGAAGGAAGAATCACGTATTCAAATTATTTTTCCCAACTGAAGTAAAAACTGGCGTGTGAATCTTACTTTCTCTATTTTGCAGATCAGTGCCAAGACCCCGTGACCGTCTGGTACCGCTGGACATGGCTGCTGGCTTATTCTGGGGAGAATGGGTACATTTGGACGTACTTAGTGTCACAGAACAGGAAGGTCTTTTTCTCCAAGCAGCTGCTTAGGCAGATATTCCCTAAAGACAAGAAGTGAGATGCAATTTTTCGAGGAGGCTTTCGGGTTATTTGTTCTGTGTGGGATCCCCACGTGCACCAGGTGTGTGTCACATCACCCCCGGCAATGTCCGCACGCTCACGAGCAGCACTCGGCACGAGGAAGCAGGTGTTGTTTTGTTTGTTTTCTCCAAAACAGCGCGTTTGGCCATGGTTTCACCATGGTGGCAGTGGCTGTGCGGAATGGCTGGGCAATGAACAGATCAGGCCGAAATATTTTTTGTTTCTGTTTGTTTTTCAGCTCCCTGCAGTAAGTGCGCTCGCAGCCGTCAGCACCACCCGCTGTGGTGGCACAGGGAGCTTCAGCTATCGCCAAAGAAGTTGCATGAAACCTTAGCTTTTTGATATGCAGTGAGATTACTGGTTTGCTGGAAATCACAGTGAAATTGGTGGCCAAAAATGGCAGGAGAACTTAGCTCTTGTACGATTTTGCATTAGGGACAAGACTAACCTGCAATAGGGAGGAATATTGCATGTGGTGTGATGGTGGGACATCTTGCTAGGATTTCCATTTTCTCATGTGTTTCCATATTTGTGAAGTTTGTTAAATGCCGTGTTGCTCTTGAGAAAATCAGCAGGGATGTATTTGCAGCTTGCCCGCTAATTACCCAATTATTTCTGCAGAGCAGAGTTGAGAGCAAATCAGGAAGAAACAAAAGGAGCGAAAGAGAAAATTGAATGCTCTGGTACGTAAATGAATGCTTGGTAAAGATTGAGAAAGATTGAATACCAGTGTTATTTACCTTTGTATTTATTGCTGTGTTGCTTTTCATTCTCACATGAGCAAAGCATGACTGTTTCTTATTTAGGAAAGAAGAAATAAAACAAAGTGGCATTAAAAGGTTATTCTGTGTTTGGGGAGGTCAAAGAATGCTTGAAGTTGCTTTCTTGCTACACACCTGCCTGCAAAAGAGTAAGATTAAAGTAAAGCCTAAAGTAAAGCCTAAAGATGGAAAGTGTTCTGGCATGACCAAAACAGGAGAAAAAACTTGGAAAAAAGAAAAATAATGTTTTGAGAATGACTGTAGAAAACAGGCTTAGTATTCAAGATTGTGGGGTGTTTTGAATAAAGAAAAAGTGATTCCCTAGGGTCTGCACTTTGGTGGTGTTCACTGAATTGTGCAGGCAGAGATGAAGGAAGAAGGGGCACAGGAGAGGCAACATCCGACTGCTCCATGTTCTGCAGAAGATCTGGTGGCTGTAGTGAATCTGAAACAGGAGTTACCAAAGTCATTCTGCTAGTTGTGATGGGGAAGGGCAAAAACCCAGCGGCTCATGATGGATCAGCTGGAATAGCACATACAAGGTCTGATGTCTCAGTTTGTTCAGTGCTGGTAGGGAAAATCCAGAGGAGACTGCTGAGAATGATTAGAAATCCAGAAAGCCATAGTCTGAGGGGAAGAAGTTCAGACAAAAGGCTGATACAAAGAAGAAAATAAAAGTCTGGTTTTTGTACCTGTGGTAGGTAGGTTGAGAGAAAGGCATTTAAACTGTGGTGAGGAAAGGCATTAGTAGCTTTCTGTGCTCCTGCCAGGTGCTGTTCTGAGCTGCTGGGTGGTTCCTCCATGTAGGTATCTACTTACATGCAGATGCTGATCCTCACTATGTATTTTTTTGCATGGAGGTGAGTCGCCAGCAGTGCCTGTGAGAGTTTGGAAAACACAGGCAGCTGGCAAGGGACGACAGCTGTGTTTGGAAAGATACCTACCTCAAATAACATAATTGCTATAGCTGATCCTGCCCAGGGACAAGGCAGTAGATTAGATCAGCTCTTGAGGTGCATTTTAATCCTGTTTTTATTAGGATTCCATGATTAAAAGATTTCTCTTATTATAAATGCTCTAAAATTTGTAAACATGGCATAATGGAATGACTATTGAGCAATGTCTCTGGTCCATCTCCCGCAGATGCTAACGCTGCAGTCACTTTCTAATCAGTAGCAAAAACAGAAGAAGGAGAAATGTACAGGAGAAATTGGCTGGAATACAGAGAGAGACAAGAGCATTGCTCTTATTTTTTGCTTGTTTAGAAACACTTCTATCTCCAGCTAAATTGCCCCATAGCTATGCCTACACCAGGATTATCACTTGTACAAACAATTCTGTTTTATCCTTTTGCTAAGCTATTATAGCAGCAGATAACAGTTTAGATAGCTTTTGTGTGGGAGAAGTCTCACTCTCAGAACCGAGCCTAATTATTTACTCGTCTTTCAGTCAAATAATTCTCCAGGGTTCATACTTGTTTCCTAAAACAATAATTTGAGCTGTCACCTCACTTCTAACATATAAGATTATTACTAATTTCTGTTTCCATGTGCAACTTCTTTCCAGAAAGAACTCTGACAGTGCCAATATTGCTTAGCCTTTGATGCCTTGCTGAGGAAAAGAAAATATCAAAGACTGCTTAAGATCTGAAAATGTCTAAAAAATTCAGATTCCTTTTCTTACCTTTTATTCTTGCTGGACTCTTTTATTTGTGCTGGAAGAAAGTATGAATACAAGACTAGATTTTAAAGGATATTACAGGGTCAACATGTCTATCACCCTCTAATGGTAAGCTTAAATATTAAAATTAACAATTGAGTATTAGAAGGAAAAATGAGGAGACAAGACTGCAGACTGTAGCTCAGGTGAATACGGATCAAGTGTGTTCGAGCTCCTGACTATCAGAACAGAAAGATACCAGCACAGCTTGAATTTGGCCTCTCTTTGAGAAACCACAGGATTTATTCTTGTTCTTTTGTATTCTGCTATGTTTTTAAGCGTGTTTGACTCACCAAGTATTGGGAAGCTTTGGCTTTGAGAAGGCCCTCTGAATTTATGCGAGCACGACATGCTATGGTGTATGACTTATTTCACTGGGATGGCAAAAGGCATCCTGCTGACGCAGACTAACCATTGAGAGATGCTCTAAAAAATGAAGCGTTTGAGACTTGTGGCGATACAATTTTACATCTGTTTGACGTTAGAAAAACCATTTGATGTTTTTCTAGCCTGTTGCACTGAATACTGAGTCATTTTTTAACTATGACCCAGTAATAATAGAAAGGAGAAAAAAAAAAAAAACACGTAGAAATAACCCAAAGAGCTACAGTTTAGCAAAGTTAATGTACCTGAAAGCAGGGTCTAAGTGTGGAAGTGTGTTAGGGATTTCTAGGGACTTTGTTTGTTGTCTCTTCTGTATCCTTTTATCAAGAAGTAGCTTTGCTTAATTGCTGAGAAATACAAGACTGTTCTTTTCCCTTGCCTTTCTATCTGTATAACCAGCCTTCAAGTAGGTTTGGCACCTTCGTGAAAACATCTTCCCCAATGAAAATGATTAACAAGAATTATGTGCTGTTGAGTTTACTGGTCCCTTAAAGGGAATCAACCTGAAATTACTTTTTAACCAAAACACACTTAAAAATGAGGTAAAATCAAGTTCATTCTGGTTAATTCAGAGTAAAAAAGCAACTTCTTATGTGTTTTGAAACTGATGCAGAGAGATGAAATGACAACGTGCCTCCCTTTGGCTTATCAAGCTGTTTTCTGCAGTTTTGTTCTGTTAACAAAATTACCAGGTGGGTTTGCTCAGCCCATGGAGAGGGCTTCAACTTGCAGATAAGTTGCATCTTGGATATGTTGTCTTTCTACGTAAGAAGCTTTATTTGGAAGCAAAGTCTTCTTCTATGTATTCCTCTTCTCAGTGGGGATCCCAGCAAAGTGAAAGAATCTCTAGCACATACTGATTACTCTGGCACTTGATAATTAAATCTATCAACGAGTAAGATATAACTTCTCTGCTAATGAAATATTGCTGTTGCACAGTTAGCCTTTGTTGTTCAAAGGTGCTGTGAATGCAGCCTCTTGATGACAGACCTAGAAAACGTAATGTTTAGCATGCCAATAGTCAACATAGCCTTACTGTGCACATTTCGTTCTTACCAGCACAAACCAGTCTGATTTACTGCATGAAATTCTCATCAATACACAATTTACAGCTTGAGAACCATGTAAATCATTTTTATACTGGTGAAAACCTTCACTGCTAGTTATTGAAAGAGCTGTGAAGACAATGACAAGCACTGAGCCAGAAAACTTCAAATGTGCTACCAGGCTGAATGACTACTTTAATAGAAAATCCTGTACTTACCTCACCTAAGACACCTATCTTTTCTTGCTTTAATATCAATTTCTTTAAAAAATAAATAAATAAGACCTTCTAGGGTAAGAATTGTGTCTATATTCTATAATTCATACCTCCATGGGGCAAAGTTATGTGTGCAATTCTCTATGTAATAGTTCACCTTCAGCTTTAAGAACTGTCTCAAGATCAAAAATATGATTTCACCATATTTTTGCTTCGTAATTTTGAAATGTAAGGATTACGGCAATTTTAAGCTTTGTATTTTAGTGGTCTAATAACCCCACAACTTAACAACTACAGTTTAATTTAGGCTACCATTTAATCTGTCTCTATTAAGATCGCAAACATTCTTTTCAATAACCTGGGTTTCACCTGAATTGGAGAGTCTGGTCTCCTTCCTTCAGCTCTTTTGTGAACAGACAGAGAGAGAAGTAGAACTCTGACTGTATTTTTGTCCATCCCTTTGTTACTACATTTTATTATTTCTCTCTTCTGGGAATGTTCAACAGGGTCAAGTAACTTCTTCATGGGAATGAATCAACTTCTGTTCTGCCCAAAATGTTTTCCCTGTCTCAGTATATTGGGTAGATGGAGAAGGGGAAAGAAGGAGAGTTTAGAACAAAAGTAACTTCAAAGTCTAAAGTGCAAATCATTTTAAAATTCTCTTCAATTGGAAGCAGATAAGTAGAATAGGCTAATATGTAGTAGCAACCCCTGTGGATGTGGGGAAATCAGCTCCCTTTCTGCAGGACAACTGTAACACTTTCACATGCTACCAGAGTAATTTTTAGCCGCGCAGATTTAAGATAGAATTGAAAGGCACTCTGATGCTTAGATGTCTGAGGACAGAGAGTCTTCACTGCAGTGGCATTACTCTCGTGTGACCTTCAGTCTCTTTCATGCCTGAAAGAAAAAACTGCACTTATAAAAGGTAAGCATGTCTGGGTATGTGAGTATATAGATTCATACGTTTATGTGAATGTATACTTTCCAGGATTGAGATAAAATTTTAAAATATAACTGGTTTTTAATGGTTTTTAATTAGAATCATATTGGCTAAGTAAAGTTTACTGCTTCTAATGAACATATTAGCCCAGTGAGAAGATGCAGTAGGAACTACTATCTTCTTTTTAAATATAAGTTACGAAAGATAGTGTGCAACTCCTTGGAAGCCGACAGTCAGGGCATGCTTGGGCATTCTGAAGCACCTGTTTCTCCTGGGTGAAGAGCCAATGAGCAGGAATGTTTTGAGCACTTTCAGGATATAGGAAAATATTACAGGGGTACTTTGTGGGATTAATATTGTGACATAAATTATGGGTCAGCTCTGTGGCTGACGCCCTTCTCTTCTTCCTTTGCTCACTGCACAAAGCTGGACTCTACCCTGCCTTCTGCTGCAGTTCCAAGCTACCAGGCAGCTTCCTACCAGCAGAGACATTTATTTCCTCACCCTATTTCTACTACACCCAGTGGTCACTATGTATGGGCAGGCTACATGCAAGCTGCAAGCTCCGCCAGGAGCTCCTGGCATGATGCTTCAAATACAACTTGCTGGAAAGAAACATGAGTTAGTGCTATGGGGTAGGACCCAGCATGTAAACTTAATGGTTTTTCAAATGCTAAGATGCTCAAGGATACAAAAAAATCTCATGTTTTAAGGGTCCTTTCTGGGAATATATTTAATGTAAAAGGTGAGAGAAGAAAGAAAAGCTTCTAGCTTTTTTGCCACAGACTTAGAATCAGATAATAGTGTCAAGGGCTGTATTATAACACTTTGCCATTTTATCTCTTAGCGACAGTCATTGTTTTAGCAAGATCTGGACTCAAAGCTTTTTAAGAAATTTAGTTCCAAGCAATTACTTACAAATGTTCCCTTTTCCTATTATTTTGTATCTTCAACTGCGGGTAGGAAATAAAGGGGGAAAGAAGATGGATGTCAAGTAACTGAAATGAAATGTTCTTTCTAATTATATAATGCTAAGAATGAAAATGACTTGTTATGTTCATTTCAGTTCAAATAAACCTTGCATAAAAATTCCCTTATTCCAAAAGAGATTCATTATAGCAGAATAGTTTATTTTAAGCAAGTAAGATAAATTTGTCAGGACTCGGTTCAGCCTGACTTCCTCAAGGAGTGTTTCCACTAGGAAGAACAAGCTCATAGGTACTCAAATGGTAATCGCTTTTTCCTCTTCCCTACCAAGACATGTGCTTTCTGTCTTTGGTTCCTGTGTTTTTCCAGTATTTTCTCTATGTCATCTTCGTGCTTCCCAGCATCCCCAATGGGGCATTTGTGGAGCTCAGCACCACTGCTGTGCAGAGCAACCTGACTGCTCATTTAAACAAGCTGCTCTTCAGGGATGAATTATAGCTCATGTAAAACTTCAATATCCGAAAGAGGTTTATATTTCATGAAACATAAATAGGGAGTCTTTTTGGATTGAAGTCTTGATCTGATAGTTCGTGCTTCCCAGCATCCCCAATGGGGCATTTGTGGAGCTCAGCACCACTGCTGTGCAGAGCAACCTGACTGCTCATTTAAACAAGCTGCTCTTCAGGGATGAATTATAGCTCATGTAAAACTTCAATATCCGAAAGAGGTTTATATTTCATGAAACATAAATAGGGAGTCTTTTTGGATTGAAGTCTTGATCTGGTAATGGAAATGAGGATCAAATGCTGATGCAGAAGATAGAGACAATCTCTTATCAACTTGATCTGCCTCTTATTCTCAATCCATTTTTTTTTCTCTTATATTCTAAAGTGTTTGAAATTTTAAAGGATACCTTAACTTATTCTTGTGTACTTTCTGTCTCTTAAGGAAGAGTCACAGTTGCAGCTCAGTGTTGTCTGTGAGGCCCCTCTCCTTACCCTGTGGGAATTTCCCAGCCATACAATCTAGTTGTTTACTAGGAATAACCTCAGAAATAGCTGTTTTCCTGCCCACATAGCTTGCTGAGAGCAGAGCATGTCAAACACATCGCAGAGGAAGGACCATGGCTTCTGGAAAAGAGTTGAATAGATGAAAGGACAACTTTAGACTTTGGGTTTGTGGCTGTGGATGCTTCCGAATGGTGGGTTACTGATGCTAATTCTTGTACAGACCAACAACTGCAGAACATTTTGAGTGAATGCATCTGTCTGGACCCAAATCTACAAAGAAATGCTGGCAAAATAGCGCCTGAGGCCAGCGGCTGAGAACTGAGAGAAGAAACATACCAAGTCAGGCTGCTTTAGTTTTATTTTCTTTTTGTCATTCTAGACTCTGTGAATTCCCAAGTGCTTTTTCACATGTTCATTGCTCAGTGTAGTAAAGGAAATTTTAGCCTCTTAAATAACACTTCAATTGGAAAACTGGTCAGAAATTTTGACTGTTCATTTTCAGTTTACAGAGGCTGATTTATTTTAAAGTAAAGAAGTATTTTGCAAGCTTTGGAAAAGCTAACCCAAGGGCAAAACTCTTACAAATTCATATTCTTCTCAGTAATGAAACATCACTGCATTTATCTTCTCTAATTTCTTCTAGTGGAATTACTATCATCCAGCTTCATAGTGTTAAATGATATGTGCCTATAAATAGCTCTCAGATGACATGAAGAATATGTGAGACATCAAGAAAAACTGCATTTGTAAAGGAACTTGTTTTCCCTTTCCAAGTTACTACCAGTGCACTCAGAGGTTATTTTTGTCAGGCACTGAGCAAATCATGCACAAGCTTTCTTCCTCAATGTAAAACAAGACAAAAAAAAATGTGTGTTTGGAAGAATAGGGGGGAGGAAAAAAAAGCAGCTCTGACACCCAGAAAAGTCAAGAGAGTTTTTTCTCTCACAAATAACACACAATCTAGCAAGGATTTGTTTGAAGGAAATGCATATATGCATAGAGAATATCTAATGCAAAAATACAAGACTGTCATTTTGATAGCCAGCTGCAAGTGTTTGCCATCACATTTCCACAAGCAATTTGTTAAGAAGTATCGGAGGCTTCTTATGCTGTTTCTAGAGAGATATTTTCAGCACTGTGTGAATGGGTTTGCCTCTTGGTAGGGGAAATAGCCTGAATGTGAACACTTTTCCGTGTGAACTGTGTTCTGAACAACTGTGAGTATTTCAAAATGAATCAATTCCACATTTTCACTTACTTCCCTTGCCTCATTAAAGGCTTTAAGTCTTCCTTCAGAACTGCCTGGGTATCTTGACAACTTAGAAGGGGAAAAAAAAAGGGTGCAGGAGAGAGAATATTTTTGTTCTTGTTAAAATTGTCCTACTAAGTAAATATTGATCAGATGCTGCAAAACCCTGTGATTGGATTCCCCACATTTGAGAAGGTGGGATGGAAAAACTGCCTCAGGCTACTGTAACTTGTAAAAATATGATGAACAAAATAGACCTGCCACGTTGTGGGGTGGGGGTGGTCTCAACCGACTGAGGGTTTTCTGTGTGAGCTCTAGGTAGCTCCAGAGGGACAGGGAAGGATGGAGCCCCATATGCTTGTGCAGTATTGCCTTAAAATGACTTCATGGGACTTCTTCCCACACCATTTGATTGGAGTTGTGTGGTAATTGGGCTCTAATGTGGTAATTGCTTGCAGGCCTTAACTAGGCCCATTTCTCCCATTTATCTAACTAAGCATTTCTGCACCCAGCTGCCTGTGTGCTGTGACACTTAGCCCAAAATATTTTCCTATTTCTATGCCCATTAAATTCTGTCTGCTTGCAAAGAAAAATTTCTCCATTTCTTCCAAATGGATGCAGTTAAATTCAAAAGTTGTTTATATAAATTATAGCACAATACTAAGTTATAGCTTAAAATTGAGTTGCAGAGAAGCAAATCAGCTTTGCTCAACAAAACAGCATGAAGTTCAAACATACTATGTCTATCAAAAATTTCATGTTCTTTTAATTATTTCTGATCTATGTTGGTATCTCTACATTTTCTTTTTACTGATGTATTTTTTTCTTCAAAATCAGGCATTTGGTTTTGTCTTTGTTCCTGAACTTACATCAAGTGGTAAGAACCTGATCTTTTTTTTTTTTTCCCAATACTGTGTTTTAGTATGCTAGAAAAAAATATATTACTTTCCTGTTGGGCTTTAAGGTTGGGTTTCTTTCCAGATTCCTGATCTGTTTTGGTTTTGTTTGTTTGTTTTAATGCTTCCTGGGCATTAAAACATCTACTTTGCTGGTTAGCTGTCTCTTTTTAACACAAATTATATTAAAAAGGATTCAAAAGTTCATTAGCAAAATGCTACTTGTTTGCTTGCTGCAGTAGAATGACTTTACCACAATACAAGTGGTAATGGAAAAGCACTTTAGCTGTACAAATCTATATCACCAAGTCTTAAGAATATCTAATGAGTTAACTTATTTATACTGATGCCTGGGTACCTCTGCATACTTCTCTATTGTCTGTGTATGTCCCCTTGTCAACATAGGGTTTTTGTAAAGACTTGGATTTTAACTGAGCACTCACTGGAAGGTTTTTTGACTGTGTTTCTCCTGACACTGCATACTGATAGGATAGGTTGTGGAAAGGACAGGACTGGTTTATGTTTTGAAGTCATTTTGCAGCTGTTTAAGCTGTTATGGTTTTAAATTTTCATTTTTTTCCCTATGTTAAACCTTTCCATATTTGAAATCATTCCTTAGTTTGTTAGTAACATTTGCATCATCCTGAAGCCTGAATAATTTAATGGCAGCAGTAAGAGAAAACCTTTATTATCAACAGTAAGAGATCATGTGTAACTAAGAGGACACAGCAGGTTAAAGGAGCTAGCTCAGATTATGTACAAAGAGCTTTTCTTAGGCAAATTACCCATTTTTGCTCTATCATGCCTTGAAAAAAGGTCTAGTTCCTTGAAAATAGAAAATTCTAACTATCCAGTTATTGTTTCCTCTGTTCTGTTCTGTTCTTTTACCTCTTCCCTTGGAAATGCTGCCGTGCAGTGGCCTGGGCTTTCCTTTGTCACCTCCTGCTGCTGTGACACCTTCGTGTCCTGGCCAGCGTGATGGGGAGCTGCTCTAGTACTTTCCTCTTGCCCCCTCTGCGGGGGGCTATTGCATGCATTTCTCTGACATTTTTGAAAATATGGGTTTTCTGACTTTCCTCAGTTTCCCCAAATGCATGTTGTTAGTACTCACCAGGTTCAGAGGAACACAGCTGGATTGAAAGAACATCCCTGTTCTTTCCAGGAGTTTCTTCTGGCTGTTTTCAAATGACAACCAGTTAAATAATGATGGCATTGCATTGGATTAGCTCCCAGGAGGATACTCCTTAGGAATAGTAGCATCTGGAGTAACTAGGCAGTTGCAGTTATGCAAAGGAAACTGGTCCAAGACTTGGAACTCATGGTAACCGCCGGCCCCTAGGCATGAGGTTTGTGTCTGTAATGCTCTAAACGAAAGGTCTGAATAATCCATAAGGTCCAGTAAATTATATTGTGGAGAAGGATGTGAAACAGAAATGAACAAAAAAACTTTAAGAAATTTTGCATATATTCCTTCAAGACAATAACATAGAGTTTAGTTTGACATTGCTACAAGTATTTTGCACATATTATGTGACAGATTTTGGACTTGTATGAGTTTTGAGGTAGGTTCAAGCTATCTTCCTTAGCCTGATTCCATTGAAGAAATATTTTTGGGAATCTTATTCAGGAAGGAAAAAAGTATATATTGTTAATGTAGATTTTTTACCTTTCAAAATCACCAGAATTATGTTTTTAATATTTTTAAATATCAAATTTGTTCCTAGGAGGAATTCTGAAAGTTCAGGGAAGAATTTAAAAAATGCAGGACATTTATAACTTCTCCAGAGCAGTTTTATATACACAGTGTCTAAACTCCTTAAAATGATCTTCTTTAATCTTGCTGTATTTGCTTGCTTCTCTTCAAGAAGCATTTGTGGGAGCCCTTGCCCTAAAAGTTGGTAACATCACTCTCGCTGACTGTAAGGCAGAGCTCCCTAGGTTCTTTAATTTAAATACAATTTATACAGCACAATTTTCAGTTATTATCTGATATGGAACATATGCAATAATCCCTGAGGCTGGAATCCTTGTACAATTTTTTATCCCTTTGGGACTCAGCATGTCAGTGTTTTCTGATTACCTATTTTTAAGCTAAATTCAGTAAGAAATGTTCCCTGAAGATTTAAATTGTTCTGAAAGGTATTGCTTTTGTTATGACAGCCAAGCATCCCTTCTTATCCACATGGTCCTATCTCCTTTTATGTTACAGCTTTTTTGCTTGTATTTCTTATTTCTGGAATATATGGTAATGTTTAATCTCTAGTACAAAAAGATTCTTATACATCTGCTCCCTTTTATTTCATCATATACATCCCACTCCCCATCCTCTTTCTCCTCCAAGGCACAGATGCAAAGAAGAGAGTTCTCATAAATGTAATAATCAAGTCATCCAGAAGAGCAGGGTTAATTCCTGGATCAAGGGGTGACTTTTCTGGGAGCATCACTTGGCAGCGCCTGGGCACCCCCGGTGCGAGGAGACCTGGTGCCCCCGGTGCGGTGCCCGGGACTGTCCCGCCGGTGGGTCCCACTGCTCCCATCGCTGGGACCTAAACCAAGAAAACTGGTTCAGTTGGCCTGACCAGGTCAACTGGGCTCTGTGGCATTAGCCCAAGTTTCTGTGGGGCTAATAAATTTCAGGCGTCTAAAA
The DNA here is from genome assembly GCF_000705375.1 of Tinamus guttatus. The sequence goes on along the minus strand of NW_010580573.1, from coordinate 96,640 downwards.
ATGGAAACAGTGACTCATGGTCATGTCTGTCCTCTTTACCCATCTTTGAGATTTTTCATAAAATTAGAAGAATCAAGTTGTTTTGGACAACTTGAATTTGATTCAATGTTACTTGTGAAGTTCAGGGAAGATTTAATGCTTGTTTATTGTGTCTGTGCTGGATTTCAAATCAACAACTTCGGTGTTTGGGGAGCCGGCCAGTGTTGTGACATTGCTGTGCATCTGGTGAGTTTCATAACTTTACATCACTGTAACTGAAATAGAAATCTAGAGATTATTATTTTTCTTCAGGGGGAAAAAAAAAAAGTCCTTTAGGCTGTACAGTGAACAGAACAAGCTTATCATTTCTATGTACTGAGCCATGATACAGCAAGAATATCCTTAAGCTTTGAGGAATAGTTCTAGAAATGCATCACTAGATATTATATTAGAAAGCACATATTATAATATTCATTACCGTAGTAGAATATGAACTGCATGTTATTGTAAAAGAAAATGTAATTTGCTGCCTACTGCCTTCAGTTTGGTTTTGACAAGCACTCAATCTTTTCCTGTATTTTGCTTTCTACATTTTATCTTCTTGGGCATGTTCTGTAATGTCTGCTTAGGGCAAAGACAATAATCTTTTCATTTAATTTACTGAAAAAGCTCATGTACTCTCTATGCTTACTCAGTGCAACAATATGAAAGCAAATCTCTGTTGCTAAAGATCCATTTGACAGTATGAAATAGATTCTGACTTTTTAATTTAGGCATAAAAGTTCAGAGAGCACGAGGGATGCAGATTTACTGTGCTGTAGCATTTATTTATGAGTGGTTGCAAGGGAGTGATCTCCAAAAGCCAATGTTATTTTCCTGGTGATGGATGGATCTAAGCTGGTGTAAAGAAGTCTAGTGTGACCCATGCAGCAGAGCTCTGGAAAGTATCAAACTTATCTGACTTGGTTAAAAATATGAGATAAACTGAGTTCCTCACAACCCCTGCAGTGGTTTATCAGTGTTTCCTCAAAATGGAATATAGCTTTAATTAAAATACAATCTGTTATGTCCTAATTTAGCTCCCTGCAAACCATGGGAAGAGGCAGTGGGAGTAGGGAGCAGAGGGCATTTTACCCTGAAGTCAACCAAATCTCAGCACTTTTGCAAAACTGTGCTTGAAGCAGTCCTGAGTTAACCAAGGGAAACTGAGTCTTGCCAATCTTGGAATTATTTTAAATCAGAGGCTTGGTTTGCTTTCTAATCTTTCTAAGTAATCACCTAAACTTGATTTATGGTCTTTGGAAGTCTCAACATTTTATCTAACTCATGCTAATTTTGAATACAGTAAAAACGTGTCTCTAGGTTTCTTTATATTTTTTTCCTCCGACGTAAGTGTGGCTTTTGCATAAGTTCTTCAAATTACCAAATCCATAAATACCCCCTCGTCCCAACCCCTATTTTCCAAGCAATTTATCTTACAACTTTTAGAAAATAATGTATATAGATATGTTTGTCAAAATCAGTCAAACTGATCTAGACCAGTATTTTTAGCTCAATCCCTCTACCTGCTTCCAAAATATAATCAAAAATATCTCAAAGATGTTTCTACAATGCTCTTACACCTAATGACAAATTCATGCTAGGAGCAAGCAGCAGCATCTTTCCTGGCTCCTCTTTTAGAACAGGGAATGCCCGGAGCCCCATTTAGGTTCATTACTTTTTCTGAGGATAAGGATCAGCCTTAACACTAGGAGCTACACAGCAGCATTATATATTTGGGATTGTTTCCTATGGTGGCTGTATAATTCCAATTATTCCTTATCTCCTTCAACTTGAAGGAGGCAACAAAGCCTCAAGCAATAACAACCTCTGTCACAAGGCCTGTAGAGCTGTTTCTGGAGAACTGGATACTGTCAGAGCCAATTTGTTACTGTTCAAACCCCTAAAGTTTACATTCTTGGGTGTAAAAATGTTTCTTTAGACTTTAGTAGGGTTTTGTTCCATAGCCAGAAATATTTTTATCCCTATGAACCAAATTCTGCAGTTCCTGTTTCCATAAAATTTCCATTGACCTCAAATGTTTTTGTCTAATCTGTGTCTGCAGAATTTTACACCTGGGAGCCTGCACGGTGTCAGACTTGTGACTTGCATGATATAACCATGTCTGATCTGCTCCATGCTCTTGTGAGCAATATTTTTCCTCACTGAGGCTCCTTTCCTCACTCGGTCACTATGGCAATAGGTGCAATTTAAGAGACTGCAGCATCGCATGTGCACCTCAGCTTTCCTGTCCGTGCATTTTGTGACCAATTGCAACTTCTTCTGTACGATTCAAAGGTCCCCTAATGGTGATGTTTATGTGGAAAGTCCGTAAAAGTGATTTTGAAACTCCAGCTTACCTGCTGCATGATGCATTACCCTTGAGTTTCTCAGGATTTGATTGATTGAATGATTTTTCCATAAAGGTTTCTCTAGACAGTGTTTCATTTTTCAGCTTGTCCAAACTGCTGCTTCTGTTGTGACAGAGCTGAGCATCTTGTGGATAGAGCCTGATTTGGGTTATCCAGAAAAGAAGATCCAGTTTCCTGTCATCTGCATCCCTGTGAGACTTAAAATTTAAGTCTCATTTTTAAGCATATTTGCAGGACAGTGTACTTATCACTGAAAATCCATTTTGAGTTTACAGTCTTTACATTCACTATTTGAATTTACAAATCGTTACAATAATTTACAATTATTTTCTATTGATTGCTCAGTCTATTCTTTACATATAGACCCTATGTCTCTGCCAAGCTGGAAATTCACAAGATGTTAAAAATTGGTAATACATTTTGTATTTCTTCACTCCACAGCAGCCGGCTAACAGTCATCCTCTCATCTGTTGATTCCCATCTCTCTCTGCTGTAAGGGCTTTGGAACAGACTCTTCCAGTAATCAATAAGTTTCATATACAGCAATTGTGCAAGGTAATTAAATAACAACTCTACTGCAAATCAATTTAAATCAATCCGACTTTCCAAAATGACAGTCGCTGCAGTTTAAAACCAGAGAATTTTGAATACTTAAATCAATCCCAGCTGTGTTTCATCTTAATCTTCAGAAAGCAGTTCCAGCAAATGCCAATATTGCCCTAATAGATTAGGTGATGATATCTCTGTATATGTTAGCTTCAGAGATACACTTGTATCAGATCAATTAAATGAGTGTAATTGTTGCTTTTCTACACATCACAGATAGAAGCAGCTTTCTGGCATGGTGCTCGAGATAAGACATGTCTTTACTCCTAAGTATTCCCATTGACATAATGGGGTTTCTTGCGTATTGGAGAAACACAGCAGCTGCTATGGGTTTATCAGCTAAGAGTCAATAATACTGTGCAGCTCTACAGAATGTATATTTTTTGTTATGATTTGGGAAGTTAGGGGAAGGCATTTGTTTGGGTTGAAAGTTTTTTTTTTTTTTTTTTTAGTTCTCCCCCCACCCCTTCCCCCCAGTAAGAACTTGAGCTTCCTCTAGGATCAGGGTCCAGTTTTGTGCAGTGGCATACAAATGCATAGATACTATTTTTCTTCTGTCTGAGTGTCTGTGGTTATCAGTCTCTGAACATCAAATGTTCTCGTATTCATAGGAAGTTTAATCTCCATATGCGGAAGGACTTCTCTACTGTGGGGGTGATAGAGCCCTGGAACAGGCTGCCCAGAGAGGTTGTGAAGTCTCCTCCTCTGGAGATCTTCAAAACCCTCCTGAATGCCACCCTGTGCCCCGTGCTCTGGATGTCCCAGCTGGAGCAGAGGGTTGGACTAGATGGTCTCTAGAGGTCCCTTCCAACCTTAAGCATTCTGTGATTCTGTGACTCCAAGCATGCCTAATCTATGTTTTATTGATAGGTGTGCCAATTGTCTAAAAGCAGAGGAAAGAAAGAAGATAATGAGAAGTAATTTGGCAGTGTCATGGTATCTTTAATACAAAAGGAGACCTAAAATGGAAGAAAAGGGCAGATGACTCTCACGGACTGTTGAGAATGTGTAGCAATAAAATCAGACAGGCTAAAGTGCCAAGTGTGTTGAGATGAGCCAGAGAGATAAAGGAAAGAAAAACAGGTAAGATTAAAAACAGAACAAAGAAAGGGAGTCCAGCTGCTAAATTAATGGGAAGAAGAGAAAATAGTGGATATTAGAGGGAAGGCATTTCTTTTCCACCTTTCCTTCAGTTTCACAAAAGTGACCGGATACTTGGGAGTTTAATAAGATGGTGAGAATAAGAAACAGATTTATCAGGAAGTAATACTATAAAACTGATTCAATTTTCCTCTTTGACAAAGAGCTAGCTGAAGATTTAAGCAGAAGCAGTAAATGTGCTATATTAGAAATCTGATTAAAGCTTAGTAACCTGTCCCATGACTCATCCCTAAGCAGCTGATGGACTTGGAGATGGCAGGAGACACTCCTAAGGTGCAATTTGGGAAACTGTAATTCAGGAGTCATTAACTGTAGCTCTGTCAAGTATGTAGAGGGTCTGAGGATGTTTATGCTCTTTCCTTTCTTCCTTTCTCTTTTTCTTTTGATAATGAGTGAAATAAGATGACATAATGGTGGTTCAGAAGTTCATTTCTTTAACGCTTTGCTATTTGCCCGTAAGTGATACTTTCCCAAGGTTGCAGACATGAATGAAGACGTACAGAAAGATGTAAATGGAAAAGGAGGATCTTCTCCTTATTCAGTACCTAGCAGGAAAAGAAAAACAAGGTTTCCTTAGTAAGTTTCTAGACAGCCTGAACAAGCAGATTAGAGGTGACCAGATGAGTGAGGAAAAGTAAGTTGACATTGATTTGTTCTTTCAAGAGAACTGACTGGGGAGAAGTTGATGGAAAGCTAAGAGGCAGGAGGCCTCCTAACAACCACGTGTCATTCAGGAAATAGGTTCTCACGCAGAAAATTTGCTGCTGCATGATTTGTGTTAGTATTCCTGTCAAAAGGCATAGCTGCTGAATAACAAGGATTAACATGCCCATGGTCACAAATAGACTTTTCATTTTGTTGTTTTTAAGCTTCTCATCTTTGTGATTAATAATTTGTCAAAGGCTTGGATTCTGAACTCTGAATGTTAAATACATTAGTAATTAGAGCTCTGCAAAATAGCACTGTAGACAGAATACCCAATGACTTTTTATATGTGCTCTAAAATACAAAGGCCTTCAAAAGGAGGAGGAGTGATGTAGAACAAAAAGAAAAAAAATATGGAAATGCTGGTGGCAGAGGTGGAGAACAGAGGAATCGGGTCTCCTTCCAGCCCCATCCTCTCCGGAGAGACAGTTTTTCACACAAGCGAGTGGAGATGATGCTTTGTCTGGGATTTGCAAACTCCATGTTTGAAGAGTCCAGAGCAGGAGGATAGGACTGAAGATTGGGATTTGGAAAACAAATGGGAAAGGCAGGGTCAAGTATTCAGACTCCATGAGCACGTGACAAAGCAGCTGTTTGCCACATCCAGCTCAATCCAGTGCATTTGGTTGAATCTCAGGACTGGCCCAAAGCCAAGGAGATATAAAATGACTGGCTACAAGAACAGATTAAAATATAAATAATTAAAAGAGAGAGAAAGAGAATAAGCAGAGTAATCAGCTCTCCAAAGACGAGAGGCCTTACGATAGCACTTTATGTTTAAAACCTGCATTCTTGTTAATGATCAATGTGGAGAGGGTGAAGGAAAACTGCTGTGAGTTATCCAGTGTGTAGATTTTGTTAATATTCTGAAAATAATATTACTCCCTTAATTTCAGCATCACATAGCCATCAGCTGGTGGCTGAATTCTCTTTTCTTTTACCAGAATGGATTGATAATTCGTAGAGTTTGACCTCTGAGTGAATGTGCCAGTGATCATAAATAGCAATTGGAAACCCTTGCCATAAAACAGCAATGCTGTAAACTGCAAAAATAGAAATGTAAGAGTAGATAATGTTTTAAATGTGAACAGTTGATAGTCTGTAATGTTTTTGAGCTTTTTTTTAATGTTTCGAGGATTACTGTGATATACAAGAGTACAAAAGCTTTGGTTTTATTATTATGTTGTATATTTAGAAAGATTTGTTGGAGTGAAAAATGAAGTGCTTTCTCCTGAAGCCATCCTATGAATATCTTACTCATTGAAAATTCTAAGGGAATACACTCATTGTTATCACTCTCGTTGTTATTGTGGAAGCTGTTACAAGACCTCACACTGCAATATGATTGATTGTCTTTCAGTCATCTCTTAGACTCATGAGTTCTGAATGAAAATAATATATTATTTGAATAAGTTGCTGTTTCCCTTTAAAGAGCTAACCTAGAATAGTTGCATTCTACGATGAGTTTTAAAGTGATATTAGGAAAAGCTTAACAAAGAAAATAATGCAAAATATCTGAGCTGTGGTGATACTTGGGAAGAGCTGTTTCAGGGTCTGTTCAGATGTAGGAAGGTTGAGATGTGTAATTTCAAAAAATCTATATAAATGGCTGTGCTGAAGCAGAGTTCAAAATGTTTTCGTGCTGCTAGTATTTATACTGTTGAGTCTGTTTGCTGACTTTAGCCTGCTCCTGCATTAATAGTTGTACATGAGACAATTCAGTAAAAAGGCTCCTAACTCTTTGGTTATGTAGTGGATAATAAATATTCTTATAGAGGTAAATTCTACTTGTGACTACAGTATAAACTAGTCTCCAAGCGCTCAGTGTGGATTTTGGTTATAGGGAAGCAGATTTTTTAGGAGCTGTATCCTTAGACCCTGCAATTGTGTTCCTGTGTCTATTTGGATGATAAAATTGTAATTAAATTTCCAAGCAAAGAAAAATTAAGTTTCAGTTGGTACTTTTAAGATAAATGCCTTCCTGCAAAATGATGCCATAAGTTGCAACTGTAAACCCTTGTTTAGTCCAGTGCCCAATGGGTTACTTGTGCCAGTATTGCAGTCTTTTCTCCATCATGTTGATAAAAAAAAAAAGTAATCTGGGGCAGTTGTTTTGCTTGTTTTTATATTGTGATGAAAGGAACCATCGCCACTGCTTGGAGTCTTAATTGTACTTTTTTTTCTTCCTGAATATTGCCATTATTCCTGAGTATTGTAGGTTAGATTTGGTCATTTTTCTAAAGTCCTCTGGCTGCAAAAAAGACAAGCTCTGTTTTGGATCCATGCAGTGAATGTATTTTCCTTGGACCTCTACACAGAAAAAAATAAAAATAAAAAAAATCTTTCCCTGGTTTGTGCAGAAGCTCCTGTGGTGCTGGTTGTTCTCGCAGCCTCGTGGAAAGCTGCTGCAGTGCACCAGCACACTGTGCATTTCAAAGGTGGTGCAGGGAGCCCTGCGTCCCACTCACCGGCCTTCGTGAAGTGAGGTCAGTGAAGTCACCCGGTAGGCGTTGGTGGGAAGGAGCTGAGAAGACCATGCTGCTGATGCCGTGGTGTTGAGCGTCTCACTGTACAGCAGCCTGTCTGCTACTGCCGCCCTCCCAGGGATGCAGGAAGCAACAAGTCGGGGAGAAAAGCTACTGAAAAAAAAAAAAGAAAAAAAAATACAAAACCCCCAGTTTGCAATACCCTCCCAGTGTTGCTCTGCCTTTGAAAAATGTCTGTATGAAGTTATGGAGTTTGAGGGAGAATTGATGTTTCTTTCTGGGATTTGATCTGTGGAATGTCAGAAGCAAAAAAATATTCCAGCTAAGGAGACGCATAGCCTGATTCTAAAGCAAACACTAAATAGAAATCCTACCCACTGTGGGCTGTCTAGGCTGCCAAGACACCAGTGTGCTCCCTGGAAGGCTGCCATGGCAAGAACCCCATGGTTTATGGGTATCAGCTTGTAAAGGAAGACCCATCCTACCTGATTTGCTCTAATTCCAATTGTTAATATTCCAACACCTGTAGTATGCTAATTAACAGGTGTTGCTAATTCTAGCCATCTCTGGAGATTTAAATAGAAAAACAGGTAAGTATCCTGCCTGCTTATTCTGTTTATAGGATGCACAACAGTCTAGTCATCTGTGTTCTAGCAAATATAATGGGGAGAAGGGAATACTCCTACCTTTAAAAATAAATATTGTAGTTCTTGCAATAGTCCATGCTTATAAGTAAAATTTCCTAATACATTTTCAGTATTAATGAGTGTTTGCTCTCCAGGTTTTCTATTCAGACATGTTGCACAGTGCTACAGAGCACGTGCAGAGCCAGCTGGACACCAACAGGGAAAGGCCACCTTACGGAGCCTGTGCTGCATGTGTCACCCGGCACCTGGGATGCGTCAGATTGGGCACTGCTGCAGGTGTGTGTTCGTAGTGCCTGTGAGGATGATGTCCAGCACAGCCTGGGTTTATCCAGGAGCCGACAGCTCAGCCATCATGCAGCAGGTCGCCACGGGATTTCTGGGGGCCTCGGGTTCTGCTTGGAGATATGGCTGACCATGCGCTGAATGGGCTTTGGGCCTCTAGAAATCATTAGCAAAAGTATGTGTGAATTCAAGTTGTCCAGGCTTTAGGGTAAAAAAATGAAGAGGTATCGTGGAGGGAAGCCAGTCATATAGGAGTTCCGTCCCCAAAGTCTATTTCCTTCATCCTACTTAGCTGCACGGGCTTTCCTTCCAGCACCAAAGAACTGCAGTCTGCTCCAAATCCATCTGCAGAGGAACCATCTCCTAGTGTCTCTATAGCTCAAGTTGCCTCATTCTCCATTCTTTTGATAACCTCTGCAACACCTAAAACTGATTTTATATGTATATTGCAGTGTGAGAGTGTTTAATATGCAGTATTACAAGAAGATATAAATTCTTTTCTGTGAGCTTTAACAATATCCTTTGCATTAATATTTTCATATGTTTATACTAGTAATACATTTCTCTTAGGCACAGTGGCAGGATTTTAGCCATTTCAGTATGATTGAATGCTGCCTTTCCAAGTAGCTGGCAGAGATTAGGAAGTGTTTGGAAAGAAATAGAGGATATCTTAGAGACTAGCTTCCAGTAGGATTGCATGCACATGTACAATCACACATGTATGCTAGATTTTTGAGAAAATTAATTTTGTTTGCCTTCTCTGACTTTCAGTGGTCTGTTTCATTAATAAATATGTTTCAAGAGTGGATGAGAGTTTCAAGAGACAGTAGATAACTTTTCTAGTCACTGACATAGTCTGCAGTACTCAGCCTTTTTTTTTTTTTAAAAAAAAAAAACACCACAGCAATAGTTTGGACGGTTATTCCTCGTGTCACTTATCATTCTTGTGGAGCCTTTATGTTCATCTGTTTGTCCTTGGCTCTTGAACCTGATACCCAATTTCAGGCAGTTAGGGCATGTGGGTATAGTTCAAGGTAGCTAGAGTAGTTTGAGGTCTCAAGTCACTCAAGTTAATTTCAGAACATTAAAATGGCTGGCCATGGAGAGGGAAGAGACCTCATCAGTGCCCTCTCTGGGGGGATAATAAGAGGTTGAGGTCAATTATCAAAGAGGAGAAGAAAGGAGAAACACTTTAAAATGTCACTACTGTAGGAAAGGCTTCAGTGAAAAGGAACACAGAAAGCAGTTATCCGTGAAACATAGCTCCACAGGAGAACAGGCTCTGCTAAGTCGAGTTTCATGGAATTACTTGTTTATTATCACTCAGGATTGGTGAGGGAGGCAGGAAGATAACATGGGAAAAGGACTTAAATAAATTTTTTTTGGATAAGTATTTCATCTTCCACTCCAACCTGTGACTTCACTGAACTCAGTTGAGTTTCTATGTCTTATGTCACAGTAAGTCGGATAAGCACTTGTTTTCTCTCTTTGTAAAACTGTATATTTCAGGTAGACAAAAATTATTGATTTTTGTTTCTTTCTGTTTCTCTTATGGTAAGTTACTGTAAGGCAGTGCACCCAAAGGGAGAAGAGATACATATTTTATTACTGTTTGCAATTAGGGAGGCATGCCCAGTCAGTTATGGTTGAAGACATCATGTTCAATTATGTTTTAAGTCATGTGCAGCAGTCAGGTGATCAGGCATCTTTTTTTCTTGAAAGAAAGCAAATCAGTACAACTGGAAAGATCATTAACTAATATGCGGTTATAGATCATTTGTGGGAGTTACTCTGTAGTCGTACCAACTTGTCTGCTGTTTATACAGACTTGTCATCTGATTAGGAAGCTGTAATTATTTCTTGGGAATTTAGAGGCTCATGGAAGAAATTCTTAGTAACTAAAATTCAATATGAGACAGGTGTTTAAATGTCTTTTTGAATTCTAACTTAAGCAACGACTTGGCAAACTAGTGCAGACTGTTTGATCGAAATATATGCTAACTGCCAAAATATTTCCACTTAAATTTCAGGCTGCTCTGAAAGGGAGAAAAAAAAAAAGAAAAAGAAGAAATAATAAAGGAGAGAAATTGAAATACATTTCAATATTGGAGGCCTAAGTATCCACCAGCATAAAAAGTATAGGTGAGTAATGGATCAAAGGACTACTGATTTGAGGGCTTCCAAATGTGACATATTCCTAACCTGCTAAAACCAAATCTTGAACCAGGTGAGGAATAATTCCATACACCAGTACAAGCTGGGATCTGACTAGGTGGAGAACAGCTTGGCAGAGAAGAGTTGAGCAGGGATGTTGGACAATCTCCAGAGGTTCTTTCCAACCTCAGTGTTTTTTTCATTCTGTAAGAAAAGATCCCTTTTTGTTGAAATTTCAGACTTTTTTTTTTGAGAGGCATCAAAAGGGATTTTCAGATTTGATATCACTTAAGGAATGCAAACTAAAGAACAAATTATTGTTGCGAAGTACTGAGATTTAAATATTTAACACTTGTTACTACAAGCTTCTTAAATCCCAGTTCTTACTGATAAGAACATGCCTTTTCATATTCAGTTAAAGACTCTCTTTTTGCATTCCCTTGTTTCACTTCCTATGCACAATTGAGCTTGTACTTTAATAAGGATGTCAACCTTATTTCACTTGATCTGAAGCAATTAACTGCTTTCATTGTTTATTTGCTAAAAGATGTTTGATTTAAGGTAGTGATAGAAGCGATTATGTCATAGTGTATGACAAGCGTGAGAGGGTTATGTAGTCAGTTCTTTGTGAAAAGTCATATAACTAATCATTGAAGTACACTGAGTAGAGCACATATGTATGAGAAAACTTAAGTTACTCATAACGAAGGAAACACCCCAACTTATATAGTAGCCAGTCCTGAGAAACTGGAGAAATCTCAAAGCTAAAATAAGATCTGAGAATATATTCAAATCCTGAGAGAATGAATAGGCTTTATTTTATTTGGAAGATTACTATCAGGCTTGTAGTTACTTTTTATACCTCACAAGCATGATTTAGTTTTAAGAGTAATCTGTAGCTGAAATACTGTGTTATTGACTGTTCTGCTTTCCTTGAGTTATCCTTGAGCTTTAAAGCTTCTATCCTACTTTCATCTCATCTGATTGAAATGTCATCTGCACTATTTTGGTTCATCTCTACCTTCTAGCAAAGAATTTGAAGTTCATGCTACTCGTGCTTTATATTCATGATCTTACTAAGCTTTAGGGTGTTTTGCCTATCATCTAAGACAGTCATCACCTCATCCGCTGGGGCTACATCATTTTGTTCTCATTATTGTGGGTTCAGAAGCTGAGCCACGACTGTCTCCTGCAAGGCTACATGGAGGCAGCGGGCAATTTGTCCTGCTGCTGTGCTCAGCCTGACCAGGACTAAGTGCAATTACAGACGTGCTGAGAAAAGGGCTGCAGTAGTTTTCAGTTCAGGGTTTTGTCTGTAAATCCTTAGGTGACTTTAGGAAGACTCAGAAAGATAACAAAAAAAAAAAATCTCCAGTTAACTTGTGCTCATTTCTATGGGCAAATGTTTTATAACTGGTGAACTAAGAACAAAGTTGAAAATTGCTTACCAAATACGCTCAGTGTAAGACTTGAAAGCGTGAATAGATACAACAAGCATAATCATCAGTGTGTGCTTTGCATTAGTGGATTGACTGTGTGACAGAATTGCGTATTGACAGATGAAGAAATTATGTTCTTAGGCAGTTGGGAATAACCTATGATTTTGTCAATAATTTCTTGACATTTGAATCTTATTAATCACAAGCACCGTCATTTTGAGAAAGTTGAACAAACGAACTGTGTTTCAACTTTGAATGTTCTAGCATTTTCAGATTGCTCTTATATCCAAGCTTTACAAAAGTCTAGCAATTTTTGCTGATGATTAATAGTATATTCATGCAAAAAAATACTCTCTTGAAATGTCATTTACTCTTTTTTGAAGTAGAATGACTATATTAAGATTCAGAATTCTGCAACTCAAACCGTTTTGCTGCATTTTAATTCGCTTTGATATCCAAAATAAAACACCTGAAGACAGTTGTTTAACTAAAATTTTTGAGTGTCACAAAGCTAATTCTAGGGTATTACAGAGCGAGATTCTTTCTTAGCATTTCAAACTAAAATATTGTGACATTAAGAAATAATACCTTGCAAATATATTTCAGTGTGAATGAAGACCATCTTTATAATATCAAGTCACCTTGATGATAGACTTGAAAATTAATTTCATTGTTTTGTATGACCTTATCAGAAGGTATGAAGCACAGTGCTGTGTAGGTAAGGTTCACTTACTACCTGTAATAACCTCCATATTATCAGTGGGATCCTTCAGCCATTTTCTTTTAATTAAGCTAACCTACAATTTTCCGCTCTCCAGGTTTTCCATTTTGCTTCTTATTTACTTTTGACTATTTTTTCTAGTCCTTGAAATTTTTCAGTGTTAACAAGAAATAATTGTTTCTTTTGATCACTAGAAGATTAAATATTTGAATAATGGTATGAAGAAGAGCTAAGATTCATAAGCTTGTTCATAAATGTTACCAAAGCTCCCTGCTTTCCCTTTGCTGCTCTTGGCACCCAATGGGTGTGAGGTGGAGAACACACAAGCATCATGAGTTGCATATCTCATAAAGACAGATGTAGCCACTAGTCTGTTTTGGAGATAGTCCAGGCTAGATGGAAAGAAAGCCTTTTCTACTTGCATGTACATAAAACTTGAGTTTGCACTTCACAGTATACGTGAATTGTTGGTCTTTTTCACATTGGTAGTTTGTAACTTCTTTATTTTCTGGTCTTTATTTTCTGTTCTTTTATTGTGACAGTTTGTGTTGTTCTAGAAACATGTGATTACGGGAAAGACAGTGTTACTGTGATCTAGCTGAACAATTGACTTTTTCATCATTGTGGGTGCAGATTCTCCTTTTTACAGGTCAGTGGTGAAAGTTCCAGTGGACTTAGTGATTGGAATATGTAAAGATGTTTTTCTGTAATGTGGACACTCATTTAAAAAGTAGAGCTCCCATTCGTCACATGTAGGATATTTCTGTTTGCTGCACAGGCACTGCTTATTTCAATAAAATCATTGCCCATAATCAGCAGATCCTTTACCAGTTTGGCTCAATGTCAGGCTGAAAGTTCCATCCTTATCTTTAGGAGCCAAAGGAAGCTCTAGGAGCCAAAGAGAAAAGAGAGAGAAAAAAATTAAAATAGATATCTTTATCAGCTCAGTTGATCAGGTAAAACACCGTTCCACATCATTGGAAAAGGAGAGAGAAAAAAAAAATCTTTTTTTTAATCTTCTGACCTTGCAAGGTAGACAGGCTGGCCTGTTGTATGACAGGCTCAGAAGATAACCTTCTCTTTTCCTTCCCGTTTCCTGTAGGGACATTGCTGGTGAGGGGAAGAATGTAACATGCCAGCATGTACTCGTGCTGCCAGTACCAAAACCTGCATTATCTGGTTATTTGGGAGAGGGTATTTTATATGGAAATATAAGGAGAACTTTCTGAATAAATCCTTTTTCTTTGTCCTTTAAACTATGCAGAAGTATCAGACTACATTTCGACCTTATCTACCTGCATTCGTTTTGTTTTACTCTTCTGTGTAATTGAGGTGGTAACCTCAGCCCTAAATACCCTGTGCATTCCTATCTTTTCAATTTCCTTTTCCTTCTTCCCCAGCTCAGTTACAAAAGGGTTGTGTGGCAGATTGTAATTTTAATTCCACATTGCTCCGAATGACCTCAGAGCCAGGATAGTGGTGCAACTTTATAGCATTTTTCTTGCTGCAAAGAAATGTTGCACGGAGGCTGCCTCCATCATTCGACATTAGAAATAGAAATGTTTTGGAGTATTGTTGAATCTAAACCTTGTGCAAGAATTTAGTAAACTACTTGGCAATTTGACTCCTGGGGAGCTTGAGTGAGGAGGGCAAGATAAGATTTGTATGAAATGAAAAGATGGAAGAAACACTGGAAATAAAAGGACTCAGGAAACCTTGTAACTATTCATATAACAGGAAAAAAAATTAGCTACCAAAATATTTATTTTTTTACCTGAAGAAGATACAAGTAATTTTAATAGGTAAAAGTGATCAAAGAGGAAGTAGGTATGTCTCCTATTCTTCTGCATCAAAATTTGTTGCCTATGCCCGATGTCATTTCTCTTAATAGCTTTGTAGTTTTCAAGCCATAAGTTTCTATTAAAATCATTGAGTCTATTTTTTCTGCACGTCACAAAGAAGTATATAGTATCATTTTTACAGCACCAAGCTGAACTAGATTGTTGTTTAGCAATTAATGGGTTCAAAATGCTAGTTGTAAAAAATCTACTTGTGTATATGAGTTATTCTAAAAATGAGCAACTCGGTGAAAAATGTTACCTTTGCCTAGAAGCTTCCATTTTCTCTCTCCTTTTGATATGCCTTTTCAGATCTCTCTCACTTTTAGATATTAACCAAATTATCATGGCAGCTCATTATGATAATTGTAAGTATTTTAAGTTCCCTATGTTGGGAACTTGGTATTTTGGAAGAGAAATACAGAGGTTTAAGCTAGATGAATCCCACTGCTCCTTTTTTTCAAAATATCTTTTGTACATTTCTGTGAAATTCTCATACCTAAAGTCTCATGAATGAAGACCTTCAAAACCCCTGCTAGCACTGATCTTAAAGTTTCTTTCAAGTTGTTTTTCCAAAATCCAGCCCTTCTTACTTTATAGAGGGGCGAACAATGCCAGAAAGAGCGTACGTGTATTAATTCTGTCTCACAGAGCAAGGCTTAGAAATTGCCTTGTGAAACCTTATAACCTTTCCTCTATTTTAAATGTCATTTCTCTGAGACTAAACCAAATTGTATTTTTTAGCCTGAAAAGTTCTTTCTATGGCTGAATGAAAGAACGGTTGCAAAGAAATTAGATTTAAGCCTTTGTTTCACACCAGAGTAATTTTCTTTCTCTCTTTGTCATTGCTGGATCTGAGGTTTGGGTTTTGATTTGTGTCCCCCCCACACACACACACTTTTTTTTTTTCCTTCCCTTACTAAGTCTTTCAAGCATTTTCTGTTACTTTGAGGTCAAAACTTTGGTCAAGGCAGTGAAAAGCATGGAAATATATTACCACTGTGTAAACAAATGGTCCTTCTTTTGCCACTGACTGGTGGGTTTTCAGACAATGTTTTCTACTCATATTTTCCAGAATACTTGCTTCCCACGTTTTTTGCTTGCTTGCTTGCTTGAGAAATATTCCAAACAATGCACCCATCTGGGTGTTTTCTGGCCTCTCTCCTTGGAGCAATTTTCATTTGCAGTGTCTCCTACATCCCACTTGGTCTGGAAGTCAAAATTTCAAGGAATTTCCTGAGATGACGCCAGTGGAACTGCTTCAACTGTGAGTTTTCAAAGATGTGCCTTTAATTTTCTTTTTGGGTTCTTCGCAAACTGACTGAAACTTTTATGAAGCAATTTGTCATCCACAACTGACTTTATATTGTGAATGTCAGTCCAAATTGCAAAATTTCATGTAGCAAATACTTGCTAGTTGAAATTTGATGTATACAAATTACATGGTTTAATTATTTTCCGCTATATCATACAGCCAATGGCCTATGCACGCTGTTTAAAGTCCTATGGGGAGGGACCTTTTTAGAAGGAAAAAAAAAAAAAAAAAAAGGACATTGGAACTGAGCAGGTGGTAGAAATATCATAGTGTAATACTTAGTGGAAAGTATGGAGATAAGTGGGAAATATTGGCAGAACTTTTAATTCCATTTACTGTAGGTTTATTCCTAGCAAGTAGATGAACATACCATGTTTAACAGACAAGTACTTATGGCTTTATAGAGATCTGCTTGCTCTCTCTCTTTCTTTAATACACATATACCTGCACACCCATGCAAAATTCCTAGAAGAAAAATAACAGACAAGTACTTATGGCTTTATAGGGATCTGCTTGTTATAAAAATGCTAGTGGTAGGTCTAGCAGAGTAATTGCTTGGTTTTATTTAATCCAGGAAAAGGGAGGGACCTCACAGATTTGACCAAATGGCTGTTACCAAGAAAGCTGATCTTCTGCATTTGCAGGGGAAAACTGAGATAACTGGCATACTGCTGAAAGGCCAGAGCAGCTATCCTTGTTTCATGCTTTTTACTGAGTCGTCCTATTGCACTTATTTAATTTGTCTGAAATCTTGAAGGGTATGTGGGTGGGAAATCCTTTTCTGGGGCTGTGCATTTGCTTATACAAGTCATACAGTTGCAGTAACATTTTGGCCACTCGTCATGGTGTTCTGTTTGTCGGATGGCTGCTGAATTGAGAAGTTTGCTACATCCTACATAAAATTAGTGTTTTCAATTACTCATTGAAAACAGTTTCAGGAATCATTTTATGTGATCACCAAATGTCTGGGCTCCAGAAGGTTTGTAAATATCCGTGATGCTCTCAATCTTTGCAGAGGTATAATTGCAGATGAGCCCATCTGCTCCTTTTTCATTTCCATCTTCCACATTTATCTACCTTTCTTATGCTTGATGATAAGTGGATGGTAGAGGAGCTCAGAGATCCATGAAAAGACTATGGTGCTTGATATTGTCTGGTCTAAAGAAAGCCATTAGAAAAAATACTGAAGCTTCTTGAGTAGCCATTAGTGCATGGATGACTCTTCAAATTCAGGTTTGTTATCAAAAAGGGTAAAAAAAAAACCTGTAAATTCAATTTAAGACACAGAGCTAAACCCCCATCTCATATGCTGCAAGAGACTTTTTTTTTCCCCCAAATAGCTAAATATTATGATGGTTATTGACCTTCAACAGTAGCACCGTTTCTCCACCTGTAAACCAATAGACAACTAGAAAAATTCTCAGTCAAAGGCTTAGGAATTTCAAAAGCTGGACTTGTCATTCTAGCCTTTTCCAGCAGGCAGGTTTGTGCAAGTAACAGAATAGTTTTCCTACATATATTAATATGTCAGTTGGCCTGGTGGTTTATAAACTTAAATAGGAAAATATTTTAGGAGGAAAGCCCCTTTTTAACTTTGTTGGCTCATGCAGTATTAGATTTTGTCGCTGGAAGAAAATGGAATATATTGTTTCTGGAACAGGCACATATGATGTTTTGGGGTCCAAACTGTTTCTTAGCTGATGACAGCAGGGCTTTTTTGTTGGTTTGTTTCTGGTGTCTTCTGATGTGAGCTACTCTGTGATTTGCTGGCAGGCAGTTTAGTAGATGGGATGTATGTGAAATAGACACAGTTCCATGATGCAATTTGTCACATTGAATATTGTAACCATCTGCTATATATGCTTATTTGAAGAAAATTTTACCTTTGTTTTTTCACAATAGGAAAAAGAAAAGACATCTTCCCTTGCATGTCTGTGATGTTCTGACTTTAGAAGACTTCATGTCAGATGGGTACAGCACTAGTAGAATCTATTTTACAAGCTAACATAAAGCACAGGTATTAGTGCCTGTGTCTTCAAGAATGCCCAGTTACATTAGAGGTAGCTGTGTGAGACCACAGCAAAAGTCTGCGGCAAGGGAGGGAGGTTTGTGCAGCCTCAGGCTGTTCTTCGACGCCGCGCAGTTTTGCATAGGCCGGTGTCCTGTCCAGACGTCAGGCTGCAGAAGGCTACCTGCCGTGCTGCTAGAGCAGAGTTAACAGGAAAGAAGGATCCTTGGAAAGGTATTTATGAGCAATCTCTGGCTGTAATATGTATCCAAACATGTATACTGTCCTCAGCACCTTATAGTAGTAATCCTCTTAATGCTTTATTTCTTTTACAGCCCATCCACCTTTATCAGGACAAAACTGAGACCAAAGCTGTCTGCTTAAGGGCAAGTAGGTGAGTCATTGCTGAATGCAGTATTTGAGAGAAGTATGGCAAACATTCACCTGCTTCTCCCAGAATGAAGTGCCCTTCGCTGTCTCTGAGTGCTGTTTTTCAGATAGCTGCAGTGCCTGGATCTTACAGTTCTGTTTTCTCTCAGTGTGGGTTGGTAAATGCAGACATAGAATCAAATGAATAAAAAAAATCACCAACTATATGAACCTTTTATTTTCAAGATGTCAAACTATTCAAGAACTGACTTGTTGTTCTGACATCTAGTATTACAAATCTAATTTCATAAGGGCTTTCTTTTCTTCTGAATAGTTTCCAATTAATGCACAACACTGCTATACCATGCAGCATTTAACCTCTCACTAATTGCTACTAATGACATGTAACTGCATCAATAGCTTTTTATAATGGATTGAGTGATGGCTTTAGTACAAGTCATGAAGTAGTTCTCTCCTAGTTCTTTGTCAAAGAAAGATGATAATATATGTGTAATATATTTAATTGATGACCTTTTCATTTTGGGGGAGTCGAAGTGGGTTTATTAATTGAAGGCGGTGTTCTTGAGCTTAGCATTAGCTAAAAAGCATCCTACTTTTTCAGTCCTTTGCTATCTCATTCATGGTCTCACTTTCTTCTCTGTAACAATGACTTTATAAATTCTGTTTGGTGTAGAAGCATGCGGCCATTACACATTTTTCTTTTGTTGGGACTCAAGGAACAGTATTTAGTTTGGCAAGGCAGTTTTTTCTGTTGTGTGATAGAGTAAAAATTAAGTAATATGCAGGTTCTCTTTAATGGCGTGAAAGATTATTGGAAATGATCATCAACATCCATAGAGGATGCCTAAAATAAAAGGAGTGGGTTTTTGGTTTGGTTATATAAGGCAATACCAATTACAGAGTTAAAATATAGATGGATGTCTCTGTTTCTGATAAAATAGACAGAGACAGTGCCTGGAATTAGACTAAATTATAATTTATATAATAGATTTTGTTTATGATTCGTGGGGAAATGACTTTAGGATATACTTTTACAAAGGGGGATTTTTTTCCTTTAGAATAATTAATTTTACATTAACAGATAATAGAAAGTGCACTTCATTGACATCCTCCCTGCTTGTATATAATGAAAATCTAAATGCAAACTTGTAGATGCTTGAAAATTGGACTAAAGGATATCATTTAATTAAATGGCCCTATAACATTCTTAGAGTAATAAGCAAGCCTTTGCAGTATGGAAATCTACAGTAGAGCAGAATGAACTATGGAATAAGATGCATTTCTGTTACAACAACTTTGGGTTGTGCATGTTCATGGAAAGCAAGTTTGGCCTCGCAGCGTCCGTGGCTGGCAGTTCCCATCCTCTCCACTGGAGGACAGCCGGCCATAGCTCCTCGCGTCCCGCGCTGGCAGCGGGTGCTGCGCTGGAACGAGTGTGCTCTAATGTTCCCTCCAGGGAGGGAAAGACAAGATCATAGTTCCTGAAACAGTGCTCTGAAGTTCAGGCCAAATGCATGTCTGGGGTTTTGCACAAAAGCAAAGTGAGCGCCTTCTCCAGGCCTACTTCTTTTCCATGATACACAGAGATGGAAAATATCAGTAAAAATAAGAATCTGGCCACAAAGCTCAATAAAGCAAAACATCTCTGTGAGATTTTGGCAACTTTATACTGAGACTGCATAGGGGTTGGCCAGCCTGGAGAGTAATGAAAAGTGAGAATTGTCCTTTTTGCTGAGACTCTGAGGAAGCCCTGAGAAGAGAATTAAGAAACTTCAAAGCAGAGTTGTGGCTCTGTAAAACTTGCTATACCTTCTTTCAGCTCCACCCAACAAGACAGATGCTCACCGGTTTTGTAAAGTTGCACAAAATTCAAGAATTTCATGGCTTATTAACTTACTGTGCTTGCTTCAATCATCAATGAAGACATAACCCTTACAGAATCCAGTCAGATCTGCTACCAGTCCTGCTATCCTACATGGACCTTTTTGCCCAGACTTTTGAGAATGAGGAGACTGTTTCTCTATTTGGGTTTGTATATAAGGAACAGCAATCTCTGTGCCCAACTGCAGCTTTTTACATTCCATCCTCATCAAGCAATGTGATTTAAGCAGGTGTTAATGTGCCTTCTGAAGTCATTTATTTTCCTGCAGGACATGCAGGAGGTTGAGCATTCTCACACCAACTCAGAAAGCACGAAAGGGATGTGCCCAGCTTTGTGTCACAAACAAGGCAGGGATAGTCTAATGCTTGGATTAATAATTAAGGATCAAAACCCTTGAGCCCAAAGCTTAATACAGGTTGCCTTGTCTAACCTTCGGTGAATCACAGGTAATGTTCAGCCTATTTCCTTGCCTGGAAGGAGAAGACAAAGGGTGTCTTCCCAAATGGTGAGAACTGTGGGGGATTTCTGTAATGAAAACCATGAGTGTAAACATACTCACACCTATTCTCGATCTGGAGAAGAGGGGTGCAGATAGACCTTGCTTTTCTCTGCCTGCACTCTGGGCTAAGAAAACATGAATTTAGAAGCTGTATAATAGAATTTGTCTTTGTAAATATCTATCCAAATATCTCAGAAAAATACTCAATCTTTTTAGCACTATGACAGGTACAGAAAAAATCTATTAGTGCTCCTTGTATAGCACACAAGGTTTTTAATATCTTTCATATAAGAAGTGTTTGTCAAAGCTGTCCTCAAAATGAACTGTTAGACAAATGCAAAATAAGTAAGGGGGGGAGACATCCACCAAAAGGGTCCTGAGGAACTAAAGTTCACATTTGGTAATACAAGGTAAATGCTTGAGTGGTTTCATTTTATCCTACCTCTACAAACAGGGATTTATTGTTCTTTTCCTGCTTCTCCTTGTCAATGACAAGCAAAGAGTTGAAAGATTAAAATTTATTTCAAGAACCTCAATTCAGCAGAAAATTACACTTCAAGGTAAAGTGAGACCACTAAATTCTTTTCAATCAGGCATGTTTTTCAATTCTAGCATTATTCAATATTGCATCCTCAGAAACTGTTTTTTTAAAAAGAAGAAGAAAAACAAAACTAAATTGGAAATTGATTAATCTTTTACAGGAAAAAATGTTTTCCGCTAGTTGAAAGGATGTCATTTTCTGCTGTGAGTCTTTCATTAATATGGTCAGATTTTGTTGTACATACCACCCTGACAGCATGCTCCTGAGAGTCTCAGAAATTGCTGTCGTTTACCAGCACCGTTTCATTATCAGTACATCCCATCTTCACAAAATATTCTGGATCTGGGATGGTGTGGCTACTAGCCATAAAACACTGATTTCATCTCTCATCTCAGAGCAACTTGACTGCCAGCTGGCATGCTGATTGTCTTATCCCATGTATTCGAGGGGAGAATTTTGGGGGTATCATGAAGTCTCTGTTTATTGATCTTGGAGATTTATCAGACTCCAGTTTCTTCCTTTACCATCATTATACAGGCACATAATGTTTCATAGGTATGAAGTGCATCTTTGGTGTCTGTTGTTCCGTAGCTGCATCAGTGATAGGCACGGTTCATCCCAGAGCATTTTCAGGTAGCATGTTAGAAGTTTCTCAAAAGAATACATTATTTTATCTGAGCACTTGTTTTCATGTTTTGCTGTGCAGAAAGAGTACCATTTGAACTACTGCACTGAATTACAAAGGTTTTCACTGCTTCTGTCAAAAAATGATTGAAATAGATGGAAATTATTTTCCAGATCACATGGATAGGCTGCATTGTTGTATATGGAGGAGATTATTATGTGGAAATGTAAGTCTAAGCATTTGCATTTTTGACAGTTATCGGGGCTAAAAGCTCTTGTTAATCATAACAGCGGTTGTATCATTTGACATCAAAGGCCAAAAGCTGCCTACCTTATTTGCATGAACAGCAGTTTCAAAGTCAGCGTGAACATTGCTAGCACAACCAAGCACGCTCTAGTCTAAAGGTAGAGCAAGTGAAGAAGTTGGTACAAAAGCAGAAATATATCTTCCTTTAGATAATTTTGCTACATGTAAATTATAAGCTTCCACACCATTATTTTAGCAAGTATACTGAAATATGACCATCAGAAAAAGGACAGAGCTGAGGCAGCAACTTTTGAGTCAGAAATTAGCAGTGTTGGTACCTCTGCCAGAAACTAGTCCAGGTTGGAATTGGTCTCAGGAGACAAGATTTTTTTCTTTGTGTCTCCATCTTTATATTGTCATGCCAATCAATACACACACACACACACACTGGATACGTACACACACATGCATTTCATGATGAAGCATTTTGAATTCATGGAGGAAGGTTCATGATGGTCTCTGTCTTCTCCCAAAATACTTTTTGTTTCTCTATCATTCGCAAAAATCTCACAGTTTTGCAGACAAATATTGAGTACTTGTAGAACCCTCTCTTCAGTCAAGATGAAGACCAAATGCTATTTCAGAAGGAGCACAACTGTTTTGCAGTTGTGCCTGGCTGTTTACCATGCCAGGCTAGCTTGGTGTCTGTCTGTCATCCTTCTCACTTCTAGTAATCATCATTTGTGTCATTTAAGCCTCATTTAAGACAATGCATAATAATATGGATAGGATTATAGATCAGTTTAATACCTTTAGGAACACTTTTCAGGAGTTACTCATGAGAAAATATAATGAATTACTTCATCCAATGCATCCCAGAATCTGGTGTAGTTTTACCTCAAGATGGGGAAGTTTTAGATACTAGACTGAAGGCTGGGAAGAAGATGGTATATTCATTTGTTAAAAGTGTGTATATTAATAGATTGTGGTCCATGGAGCATAAAATAGCCAGATATTTATCTGCTGTAGTTATTTTGACTATATTCAAAGTACATATTTTTCCTTTTTGGTAGCAAAATAAAAATGTTGATAAACTGAAGTTCTCAGTTACAAACAGTCTATAAAATCGGCAATTTTCGATTTATTGTTGATGCAGTGAGGTGCCTGAATAAACTGAATCTTAAAATCTGGCCAAGATTATGAAAAGGGGCTCTTCAGAAAAAAGATGAAGTTAATCTTTAATCTGTATTCCAGTTACAGCTGTGCAGACTAAGGTTTTCTGAACTTCTTTCATTATCACCCATAAATATTTGCATAACTCTTCTCAAGAAATCTTGGCAGAAGTGTCAGGCTTGCTTCCATCCAGTTCTTTTCATTCCCAGCTGAGGCATGGAGAATGCATTTCCAGTTTTAGAGTGCAGAGACAGAAACAAAAAGGCATCAGCACACTGACCAGTTATGGTAATTTCCAACCTGTGGCAAAGCATTTACTTGAATCACCTTACAAGAATGCAACTGACATAAAAGATAAAGTTGAATTAATTATAATAATAATAAAAAACATTGAAAACCTGATATGGCTTCCAGAGGGGGAAAAAGTTATTTTACGTTTTACTTAAACGTTACTGAACAAAACTATCGCTAATTAGGTTAATTATGTGCCACTTATTTTCTATCATTTGTTTCAGTTGGTGCTGTGCACTGATCATCTCACCTCTCTTATCATTATTGACACCAAAATCTAATATGGTCTGTTGAATACCATATGCTTTATTTTTTAAAAAATCTAATTATTGGAAGTCATTTCTGTTGATACTTCATATAATGGAGGAAGGTAGCTAGATGACCAGCTTGTATTTTTTTTTTAAACCTAAAATGTTTCTGGTAACAATAATGCTTGTGTTGGAATTATTTTGGCCATCTTCCCAGTGCAGAAAGTTTCATGAGAGAGGAAATGAGTTTATTAATTAGAATATTTTGTTTCATTTACATGCATCTGTTGTGTAGGGCACTACACAAGCATCTAAGGCAAACTATATCCTGTTGAAAAATAACTTATGTCTAAACCTTACGTTCAGATGAATAGTAGGAATCTCTTCCAAGATGAGAACCTTGTTCTCTTATTCAATAGATACTCTGAAAAGAGGTGGTACCATAACCTCACGAGGTACGTGGTCCTGTATTATTTTTACAACACTATCATTTTGCTGCTGGTGCTTTTATTTTTCGGTATTCTTTCCAAAAAATACCATGAATAAGTGACAGATGTGATCCTAATGAGTTATGATGAATTTCTGGAAGGTCCTTATATGCTGCTAGAAACTCTAAATGAAGGGGAAATGTAGGTCA